>CM021108.1:333180077-333204456 GCA_007115665.2 Sequoiadendron giganteum | reverse complement strand
TTCTTAGAGTTCCTTTTCCGCATATTTTCATTGTAGTATTCTCTCCCAAACTGATTGATCCTTCCTTACATCTACTCAATTTGATGAAATTTCCCCTATCATTATTCATGTGTTTTGAGAAACCCTATCTATTATCCATAAATTATGATTCTTGGCATGGGGAGTTTTTTGATAAATCATTTATTGTGCAACCTTATGATCTTTCTCTTTCCACACTTTATGTGATTTCCTTTTTTTCATCCTTTTCTTTTGCAAAGAATTTCAAACCTTTTTTCACTTTGGGGGGGGCATGCCTTTCCTTTTATTTTGAACTATTGGTCTTACAAAGTTTGTTCTACATTTCTTGGCTATGTGACCAAAGTTATTTTAGTTATAGCGTATTATATTGTATCTACCAAAGGAGCAAATGAATTTATACTCACAAATTTTATTCTCCTTTTAGATATAACTCTACATTCAATAGCCCTATGACCAAATTGATCACAAGTATAGCAGTAACCATAGAAACAATTACTAGTCATAGCATTTATTTGTGTAGGATGAGGTCTTCTTGACTTTGGCCTATTCAAGTCTCTGACCCTTATGGAACCATCTACATCAGCTCCCTTTGTGTTCTACTTTTTCTTCAAGTTTCTAGAGTCTGACTTACTATTCTTCTTATCTTTAGCAGGATTCTTTTCTCCTTTAGTTTCCTTCACATTATAAGTTCTTGTGTCTATATTTGAATCTCTAGAGGCATTATTCTTGTAATATTTAGGACAAGATTTCTCATTCTTTTTTTCAAACTTTTCTTCTACTTTGAAATTATCATATGTTTGTAGATGCACTAGTAGTAGGACCCTTTCCCTTTTTAAAACCAAGACCAAAATTTTATTTTGAAGGCTTTTGTGAGCTAATTAACTCGTCAAGTATTTTAGAGTCACCTTTTAGTTTCAAACCATTGTCTATTTGTTATTTGACATTTTCTAGTTCTTTCCTCAAAGCCTCTATTTCTGCTTCTAGCTTCATGCATTCATTAGATTTAGATTGTAGTTCAAATTTAACTACATATTCTATTCCTTTAGCCTCTTCCAATTTTGTCTTTAGGCTAACCACTATCTGATTAGATTCTTCAAGAATTTTGGATAGTTTTTCAATCTCATCTAAAGCACAAGTTAGTTCACCCTCTAAGTCCATTTCACCTTCTTCTTCTTCATCAAAATATTCAACTTATTTTTCCTAATCCTTAGAAGCTAATCCTAATGCCATAAATAGGGATTCACCTCCCTCAACCATAAAGGCACAATCATGGTTGCCATATGAGCTATCATTAACACTAGATTAATCAATTTATTCTTTTGTGTACAATTTATTATTTTTAAAGAGGCTCTTCTTGGAGAGGTAGGGTTTCTTCCTTTTACAATCCTCTTCTTATTCAATTTTATCCTTTTTTATATAACGAAATTTAGCAAAAGAATATCCTATCTTACCATAGTTAAAGAATTTAAAGGGTAACTAACCTTTGTATTTTTAAAAGCCTCTTCTCAATATTCTAATGAAGTTAGCTTCTTCTTCATCTACCTTTTCCTTTTTGGATGCTTTGAATGTGAATTCTCTCTTGGAGGTATCTGCATCTCCCATTCTCATCTCATAGGTAGGGAAGGTTTCATACAAATCATCAATAGTGAGATTTTATAGATCTCTTGATTCCTCTATTCTAGATATTTTAGAGTCATACCTATATGGTAAGTATCTTAGGACCTTTTTGAGAATAATGGATTCCTTCATCTCTTATCCAAGACCTCTAATTGCATTAACTATTTCATCTTCTCTAAGGAGGTAGTCTAAAAAATTATCTTCATCATTCATCTTAAGACTTCCAAAATTACCTTTTTAAGTTTGTATCTTGGTTTTCTTTACTTTATCATTAATTTAAAAGATGATTTTCATCTTGCCCTAGACATCATGTGTGGTTTGACTGTGCATTACTTTGATAAACTCTAAGTTATACAATCCATAAAGAATAACATTCTTTGGATTGGAATTGTTCTATTATTATTTCTTATTAGCCTAATTAGTAGGAGGTGTAGCAAGAATTGTATATCTATTTACAATAGACATCCATACATCAAACCCTTATGAAGATAAATATGACTCCATTATAAGGATCCAAAATGCATAGTTTGATCCACCAAATAAAGGTGCTTTGTTTGACTAAGAACCTTCTTGAATAGCCATATGTGTTCACTATCCAAGATCTACTTGAGCTTATTAAGTTTCTCCAAGGGAACCAAGGATCTTGTAGCAATTGTTGGAACATAAATATATACTAAGAGGGGGGTGAATCAGCAGATCATTTAAAACTTATAATCAATTTTTTTTAATGAAAAGATCACACACACACACAAAAATTACACATTATATCAGATATACATGGAAAACCTAATATGTGAAAACCATGGTGAGAATGGCTGCTAGGATCTATTGTCCTAATCTAGCTTCACAATAAAACCTCACTAATTACAATGTTTAAGGGTACCAACCCTAAGGAGACACCAATCCCCTAATTTAAGAGCACCAACTCTAAGGAAGCACTTACTTCCTAACTAAGCACCAACTCAATTTTTTTATGGCACCAATAAATCATATTTACAATGAAAATTATGAAGCTACAACTCCTGATTACAAAGTGATTCAAATCAATCCAATCCAATGTTATATACTTGTTATAAAAATTCTCATTTTTTTCGCTTCTCTACAATAATCTCTCTCTCTCTCTCTCTCTCTCTCTCTCTCTCTCTCTCTCTCTCTCTCTCTCTCTCTCTCTCTCTCTCTCTCTCTCTCTCTCTCTCTCTCTCTCTCTCTCTTTGTTTTTTCTAACTCAAAAATTGTATACCTCTCTTTTCTTCTCCCCCCTCTTTCTACTATCTCACTCTTCTACACATAGAATGCATATCCTAGATGATGTGTTTAGTATTTGGTATAGGTCTTCCTTCTCAAAACATTCACACACAATTGTCAACACAATTCACTATTCTGTTAGACTTATCTCATAATTCTTCACCAACAAGTCTTTATTTCCTCAAGCCATGCACCTCAACCTTATTAAGTGAATTTGGTATTTCTATCATATAGAAAACCTAGGGTTTGATTTGAATTTAATTCCCATATTTTCATGATTTTTTCTATATTAGATTTTGTATCTATTTGTGCTTTAATATTGTTGTCCATTCATCGCAATCACCAATTAAAAATGTAGATAGAGTAGTTATAGAAATTAATTTTGTTCTATGTGTCAGTTTCCTAGCTTGAATAGTATTGTTTTACCATTTTCCACCACCTAGCCATTGAGGGAATCTAGCTTTAAATTTTGGTCATAGATCTACAAAATTCACACCATAATTTGATAGTTATTGTTAAAACTCCTCAATTCTAAAACATAGCCATTATATGTGATTAAATTTTAAACTAAACCATCGATCTTTATCATAAACCATATGCATATCGTGTCTTAGTTTTGCACTTGCTAAAATGAAAATGTGATACAAAGGAGTTTTATGATGCCATGAGTAAACACCATCTGTCTCACAAATATCATGCTATACACATGTCACCTACCAAGCCACACTAAGGACCCACCACACTCTCTGTAGAATAACAAAACTATGTCATCTGCCATGTGGTCATCATGTTGGATACACAAAGCCTTATCACTCATCAAAAACTCGAGCTTATCAAAGTGGGAAAAAAATGCGATGTGAAGAAATGATGTGCTCAAATGAGGAACTACCACATGTCTTTAGATTGGTCCCACTAAACACATAATTTCATAGCGTATATCACAAATTAGTCGAGCATTGATGAAAGTAAAAAAGTGATGTGAGGGGATATTGTGATGCAACCTCAGTTGTCTAATAAAAAATCTTGATCATTATAGTTGATCAAGCTAAGAAAATATTAAACTAAAAATACAAGAATTATTAAGTTCTTCAAACATTATTTTGATTCAGTAACCACTTGGATGAAGGGGCTTGTTGTTGAATAAAAAAAATGACTTAAGTTATGACTTAAGTGACTGGTAACTTCTTGTTTCAAGTCAACACAAAAATAGAAGATACAATGAATTGCATTACTAAAACTCTTAGGGTTTTTCTACTAAACCCTAACTAGACCAGAGAGCAAAGAAAATTCATTTTGAGCTCACTATTTATCACCCACACCTATGGATCACATATCTGAAAAGTACTTGAAAAACCCACATCAGAACTGCCTTTTGTTTTCTTTGTACATCTCCAAAAATAATCTTTGTAATAGCATGACAAATTTTCATGAAAATATTGCAAATTTTAATAAAATATTACAAATTTGCAAAACATTCTTTTGTCTCCATCAAAATCACTATTTTTCTTGTGACCAATCCTCTAACATCGATTACCACCATGCTGCCAAAAATTTCCCTTTTTGACATCCCTGTGATTCCCTTTGACATTAATGACAACTTAATGTCAATATATATATATATATATATATATATATATATATATATATATAGGTAGATAGATATGTATAGATAAAATTATAGATAGATAGATAGAGAGATATTTATATATATAAAAGTGATCCTAGGGTTTAACTATGATTAGCTACCTTTCACTTACAAAACATTATAATTTATATTGAAAAGGGTATGAGATTAACTTGCAACCTAAAAGGTGAGTCAATATACTTTAGATCTAAATTATTTGAGGGTTTGGATGGGTTTTTAATGAAATTAAATGATTCAATACAAATAATTTGGAAATTGATAACCAAAATTTGAGACTAGAAATATATAGAGAAGATATTTGTGCACCTATGGCTCAAATTTGAGCATTATTTTGGTGGAAAAGGGCACCAAGGGTCCCCTAGTCTGAGGATCTAAAACCAAAAAGTGATTTCATATACCTCAGGTCCCTAGTGTATGGCTTCTTCCTTCCATATCTTATTGCCATATATTTTATTGTTACTAGGATAATGAATTTTATGTATCTTGTCAAGTTGTAGGGCTTGAATGATGATAAAATTGTCTTCAATATTCTTCCAATATTCTTCAAATCTATAAATTTCACATTCAAATGGAGAGGAAGGGTTGTACCATATAAGGTCTTGCCTTAGTGAAAACCCTTGTTTGTATTTCTACCTCCACAACGAAAAATTTGATGATAAAGAGAGTTTATTCTTTTGAGGGATATAGGCTAAATAACAATGAAGTAATGAATTAAAAATTTGTTGTAGCTAACCACTCAAATAATATATCCTTGATGAATTGAAGTCATGCTCATCACCTTCAAGTATTCCTTGTTGCTTGACTTGATTATATTTGAAGACATATAAGTGTTAACACTCACAAAATAAATGATCAAAATACATGAATAAACTTACATAAAAAAATGATGAAGGATTGACATGCTGCTTAACTAAAAATAATGTTGCACTAATTTTGATAAAGTTTCTCTTGACATTCCTTGACTGATTTTAGGATCTTTAATTTTCTCAATAATTTCCCTTCCTTGCTTCTAGGATTTTAAATGATGAAATGACTAAATACTTATATGGAATTATTCTAATTTATCAAAAATTAAATCTCGATAGCCAGAAATTAGGATTTGGAATTTAAAACAATGAATTGCCAACACTAACATATTTACATTTGGGGGCATTTTTAGAGGAGAAGGGTTCCAAGGGCACCCTTCTCCAAATCCCACTTTTTCGAGATTCAAGGTGTCAGGAGAAAAATATTGAATGCATACTTCGATTTTCCACATTTTATTTTTTGATAATTGATAAAATGAGCAATATAATGCATAATTTAGGAAATTAGTTGCATAATTAGATCCCAACACATCGAAGGGAGCAAAATATAGTGTGAAATTGTCAAAGGTGACAATTTATTATCCTACATTTAGCCCCCACTTTAGTGAGAGTATGAACTTACGTTTAAACTCACACTAAAGTAAGAATATGTCAAGAGGGGTTCAATTATCCAAATGTTGAAGAGATAGTATGGTAATGAATCTAGGGGGAAGCGTGAAAGTCCCTAGGATTAAAGATCCCATGGTAAACCAACATAAGGGAAAATAAATACACATGCATGAAATATAATGCATCATGGAATACATAAATCATACACAATGAAGCCACATAACATAATATAATGAAAAAAAGAAGAAAAAGTTTGTACTAAAAGGATTCAAGTCATTAAAGATAAGAGACCCCAATCTTAAATTTATCTCAAATACAAAATTTCATTTGTTGAATGTGTTGTTTAAACAAAATTGTGGTCTCATAAGGATGTATAATCACTCATGAGATACATATATTTGCTAGCTAGCAAGTTGGGTTATGCTAGGTGTCCATGTAATATGATAGTTTTCAAAAGGCTATCAAGTTAAGTTATGCTAAGACACTAATAAGACACATGGTTCCACTAGTAAGAAAGTTGTGTTATCTTGGGTGGCTATATTAAAAATTCTCTAAAATCATAGACCAAAAAACTCAATTATGCTAAGACTGTGAAAAATACATTTTAGGGAGTGCTTAAAAATCACCTCAAGGGATGCACAAAGTTTAACATTATATGGGGTGAGAAAATTCTTCACCACAAGGGATAAATTGATAGCCATTCCTTAGGGGGTGTTATAACACCACCACCACTAAAGGGGTATGCCAAATAAGTCAAATCTCACATGATGTTTATGAAAATGATAAGGGATATACCCCCCTTAAAATTTCAACATACTTGTTATGTTAGTATTTTAAGGGATAAAAGGGGAAGAGGGGGTCCTTGAAAGGAGTACACACCTCCAAATATATTTATCCTTTCCCACCAAGTGTAAAAGGAAAGGAAAATAAAACCACACAATATACCATCATGTTGCTGCCATGGAAAATATGGTTGCACCTAATATTGTAACACCATGAAAGGAAACGGGAAAACACAATGAAGCTAAAAATGCAACATAGTAAGGAGAAACACCATATAATAAAGATAATTATTATTTAGAGTGATTAGGTGCATCAACACATGGAAGAGCATCATAATAATTAAGTTGTATTTTATTACTCAAGGCCTAACATTCATTGGTAGAATAACCATGTAGTCAATGATATGCACAAAAAGAGTTATTGTAGTAAAATTTCATTCATTATTTTTAGAGAAAGAATAATCAAGTAGGATTTAAGAAGCATAAAAAAAATGTGCTCTTTCTCACTAGTAGGAGACATTCCTTTCTCTTGTGAAGATAATCTTTCTCGCTTACCACAATATGTCATAAATACAATAGATGATAAAGAATTAGATAAATATGGGGATGAAGGTTGAAAACCTAGACCTTGTTTAGAAAAGTATAGTATATAATTCACTTGATCCTTATCATTTTGTTCCATGTTTGTATATATCTATTTAATTTTTTTTATCCAAGCCCATAACATCATTCCAACTTAGATGAAGTCCTATCTAAATGATCATGAGAAGAATTGGCTCTTTTGCAAAAACATAAATCCTTTGTTAAATTTAGGCATCTTACACACATGAGGGATGGAAGTCAAAGAGATCCCATCACCATCATGGGGTGATGTTTTTATATTTATCAATGTAGAACAAGATTGGGCAAATGAAATAAAAAAATCATTAGGTTTAGACTGTGAGATTTTGTACTCTCCCACAAAGGAAGGTATAAAATCTAATGAACCCAAATCATCATCTAAGAGTTATGTTATAGGTGAAATATAATTATGATGTTATTCAATATGTATAGGATCTTCCTTTGAAGTTGAGATCAAAGAATTAAGAGAGTTGGAAGTGTTATGATCATCTTGGACTTGTGAATTATAAATTTTTTAATCCACTTTTACCATAGATATATATTGTTATTGTATTCATAATTCATCTCACGGTGAAGAGTATATGGGACTCACTTCATGGCATGAATCCATAGTCTACCTAGGAGAATATTATATGAAAGAGGTCTCGACACGATATGGACAGGGGTAGGAAAAACCATGGGCCCTCACTTAATGGGTATTGTGATCACACCCAATGATTTCCTACAAACATTATCAAAGCCACAAATATAAAGATCATTAGGTTCTATAAGAATCTTATCCACACCAATTTTATCAAAAGATCAATGCTACAAATATTAAGACCTGATCCATTGTCTACGAGGCTACACCTAACACCAAATTTATTAATTATCACCATTATCATGTTGAGGGAATGTAATACCCAACTTTATCACTTGTATACAATAAGAAAAGGAGGCTACATCATTTTTTTTTACAAAAATTGAGACATCAATATTTTTTAAAGCCTCTTGGAGCATCTCATGGTATGTAGGTGATGTTGGAATCAAGTCCCAAAAGGAAATATTGACTGGAGTATTAGAAAGTTTATCAACAAGATCATATTATTTACCACTAAATTGAGGTAGACTAGGTGGGGGTGGAAGATATTGTTGAGTTAATGGGATGGATGTTGGTGTTTTCTTTTCTTGATTAATATTTCTAGTGTTATATATGTGAGAAATTACATAGTAACTTGATTGCTTCAACACATTTTTGTGTATGATTACTATTGAGTTGTTTTGAAAATTTTAGGATATGACCATGAGGTTTTGGAGGTCCGATAATGAGAAGTGATTTAGGAGGTCCAATAATTAGAGGAATTTTAGGAGGGCCAATAATTAGAGGATTTTTAAGAGGTCCAATAATTAAAGGGGATCCAATAGCCAATTGTGTGCTCATAACCTCAGTTGAGTTAACTATTTGTTGGAAATATTCTATTGATGTGGGATCTAATGTCACCTTAACATCTTCATATATGAAATATATCATACTATATTTTGAAATAAATGCATCAATGATTTCATCCTCTTGTGTCATAATATCTTTCCAAGTAGAAGATATTGGGGGAGAAACAAAAATATTCTCATAATGCTCAATGATTGTATCCTCTTGCACCAAGATACCTTATTCATAAGTAAGTGAGATATGAAGAGAATAATAAACATGATTGTCATTATTGTTAGTGATTACAGTCTCTTCTACAAATACACTCTCACAAGTAAGGGATATGTTGTGATAAGAATGAAGATTAGGTGAAGTGACATTAATGAATGTATCAATTATTTTATTTTGTTTGATCATAATGTTCTTATTGGTAGAAAAACTATTATTCAGCTAAAGTTTGGCATATATCCCTTTTAATGACATGGAATGGGGTTTGGGGTAGTGCCCCTATATTTATTTATACAAGACATATTTTTCTATAAAAAAACTAGAATTTTGGAAAGAAAGAATCTTGTAATCGTCCTTTTTTAGGGGGTGTTGAATGTAAAACATAAATGAGAGGGGGGTGAACTATTTGTAACTTAAAACTTCAAAACCCTCACACACAATCAAATCCACATTAATACAATTTACCCTTAATTTGTTATGATGATTTAGCATGGAAGGAAAATAATAGTGTAGACATGTAAAATTGACTGAACACCTATCACACACCCCAAACAACATCGAACAACATAAAATAGTATAGAAAAATGTCGAACAACATTGAAAAAATTCAAATAGCATCAAATAACATTAAACATCATCTTGCAACATCCTGTAATGTCTCAAATGACTCAAAACATCTCAAGATTGTCTTGAAATGACTCAGAATCATCTCAAAACATCGTTTAACATCTTGAAATGAATTGGAATTATCTCAAAAAATCTCGTAAAATCTCAAAATCATCCCAAAATGACTCATAACGTCTCATAATAACTCATAATTACCTCAAAATGACTTGAAACATCCTGAAACTATCTCATAATGACTTGGAATTGTCTTGAAACATCTCGTAACATCTTGAAATCATCTTGTAACATCTCAGAATCACCCTAGAACATCTTGAAGCATCTCGTAATGTCTTGGAACATCTCAAAATCATCTTGCAACATGTCAAAATCATCCCTTAATATCTCGAAATATCTCAAAATCATCCTGCAACATCTTGAAATCATCTCATAATGTCTCGAAAAATCTCAAAATCATCCCATAATGTCCCAAAACATCACACAACATCACACCACATTGAAACTATATCCCAAAACCCTAAGTCTACTATTAATTGAATAAAACAACATTATTTAATTAATTCACTTTTTCTAAAATTTATTTAATAAAGTCCTAAAAACCCTAATTCTACTATTGATTAAATAAAACAACATTATTTAATTAATTCATATTTTGTTAGTTCAACCAATTCAATGATTGACATTTATTTAATTAAGTCCTAATATCACTTTATTTCATTCTGATTGATTAAATAACACCAATTATTTAATTACATCTCTAAATCACCTTATTCCCCTAAGTTGATTAAATTATTAAATTATAAAAATTTAATTATGACATTTTCCCTCTAAAATCTGAATAATTAAATCAAACTATTCAAATCAATTATCAAAAAACAAATGAAACTAATGCAACTTTGTTTGCAAAGGTCAAACTTGATTTGCACATTCAACTTCAAAAAGGAGTTAATTAAATAAATCAATTAATTCATATTCCCTGCCCACTTTTTGATTGAGCAAATTATGATTATTGACTAAGCAATCTAAGTTGTTAACTAATCAGTCAAATTCATAACTAAGCCATCAATTTCCTAACTAAGCCATCTAAATCTTGACTGATCAATCTAAAATCCTAATTGATCAATCTAATCCCTAACTAGCCAATCTATTCCTCAATCACACAAATTATGCAATCAACTTTGCACAATCTTCTCATGTCCAAATCCTCTCAACACACTCTGCCCGTTGATCTGGATATTCTTCAACACAATCTTGATTGTCCATTTCAAATCTCATTTTCTATATAACAAACCCCTTTCCTCGCAAATAAGGATCAGAGAATCAACATCTTTTGCACAATGAAGTACTGTTGACATTCACAACCACCATTGCCATTTCTTCAACAAACATCAAGCAATCATTCCTCAAGCTTTTTGTAATGCCCAAAATTTTACACTAAATTACAATTAAGGGAAAAACACAAATTTCAAATTTTGATGACATACTCTTGCAAAACTCCCAAAGTTTGCTACCAAGCAAGCACTACAAGAAAGCGTACAACTTTCATACAATTATAAACTATAATATTTCAGTTAGATAACTAAAAGGTTTAGACCATCCTAGTCAGTTTGATAGGAGACATGGAATCCACATATCCGAGGTAGAATTAAGATAGTTCAACCAACCCAAAATGAGCGTGAAGCATCATATAAATCACATGTCAACAGTAACATATATATATACATCAGTAGTAATCACAAGAATAATAAGAGAACAAATCCTAGGGGCCAGACCTAGTCCTCGGGGGCTCGTCTTAGACGGCCTTGCCTACGTATATACTTCGCAGAGGCATCGTAGTTCGACAACTAGGCTTCAATCATCCCCAACACCATATTATAATAGCCAATAATAAAGTTAAAGATGATACAATACAAGCAAGGGTAACAATTTCATCAAGAACTCCTTATCAAATAAAACCCTAGTTGTAAAATTACTAATTAACGAAAGACTTTCAAACTATATTCACTAGAGAAGAATCTAAATCACTCAACGAAGGATGATGAGCAGGATGATAATAAATTTGATATTGCTATAGTGGGATCTATTTCCTTACATGTGTGTAAGTTAATTATCATTGCAAGGGAGTTAGTAGGTTCCCATAGACAAAAATATGAGTGTTATTATTTAATGATATTCGACCACTTGAGACTGCATATATATATATATATATATAATAAACCACAATAATAATTCTATTACTCAATTTCTTTAAGCATGATAAAAGAAATATTATTACTTTATAAAGATTTGAATATTTAATGATAATATTATTATCATTTAATCATAATAATTGAGTTAATTTCAAATTGTAATTTGATCATGAGCTTATTCAATAGTAATGATATTATTATTAAAACTCTAAAAATAATAAACCATAGTAATGGGTAATAATGATTATCCTCCTTGTTATGGATATATATAACATTATTCCTCTAAAATAAGCTATTGATAAGGGGTCACTTGAAATGATAACATAACAATATTTTGTGATTAAAAAGGTGACTCTAACATGTTCCTAAATTTTCTACTCTTGAATACCACTCTTAATATTAGCATTCAACTAATATTTATCTAGAATCTAAATTAATGATAATCATGATATCATTTTCTTTTATTATTGAGAATTGTTCTAATTTCCATTTAGATTCTAATGTTAAATAAATAAAAAAACTATTATTCATTATTATTGCAAATAATAAAATCCTTGAACTTACTATAATCCTTTATTTCTACATTCAAAGAACTTTTTATAGAGCACAAATCAATAATGCATTGAATTTCCCAAGTATGTAACTTTGTTGTCACTACATGTTTACAAAATGGAAATTGGGAAATATTAGGTCATGAAACTTTTAGAAAAGAATTTTTCGAATGGAAGTGTTTGAAGTTATTTGCCAAATAATAGCCTAATTAGAATTAAGCTAAATTAAAATGTATCTAATAATAAAATGAATTACATAATCATTCTTTCGAGATATTTTTTGAATAGTTATATTACTCTCTTTAAAAATATATATATAATATTATTATTATTTTAATTTCTTAAGAATTTGTATCAGAATTTATAATTCCTATTTGTTGTGATAAATTTGATTCTTTCACAATGAAGGACCATTCACTTAACTATTTAACTTGGTGAAAGTAAACTGGGCTATTCAATTCGCTCCTTTGATAGCATCGACTCTTCCTACGCAAAAATGGGAGCTCTTGGATGGGATATACGCACCCATTGAAGCATAAAGGATGGGGGATATTTATTTTTTTCCCACATTAGAATTGCACTGCCATGGTAGATATGTATGCAAGATGCAGACGTACCACCATGACACACGAATTGTTAGGATAGAATGCCTCTAAAAATAAATGTGATTCCCCAACTACAATCATTGCAATGCATTTCCAACTGTCAACCCACATCTATCTATGCCTCCTATGGCTTGTTTATGCGCTAGACGTAGGCACTATGCAGTGCTAATGATGGAGGGAAAAGTTCTAAATTAATAGAGCCATCACTGGCCTTCATGAATCTATTGTGCATGGCATGCTTTTAGCATGAAGGAGTAGATTTATTCTTTTTCTCTTTTTGTTTTTGTTAATTTAACTCATTAAAAAAAGTCTACCATTCTAGATTGTGCATAATTTCGCTCCAAGCGAATCTGGAGGATTGCAAGTATGAGGTGAATAGGGGACACTTCTACCATAGTAACAACACAAGGTGTAATGCCCCGCCAAGAACCTTAAAGGAAGTTGCAATTAACATCATAAGCGAACCAATTTTTTTTTATTATAAAGTGCATTTAACATACACATTCACTTACTAATTAACAACAACCTCTAAGGCTACAAGGTTAGGATTATTAAAACCCACACATACATATTACATATAACCGTAGCATTATAACTTTATGAAATAATCATCATACATCATAAGAATACCACATAACATAATAAGATAATCAACCAAGATACAATCTCATAAACATTATCTTAAACCAATAGTTACATCACTGATTCCCAGAATGAGACAGTAGTACATAAGGTTACAATTACAGAATTCCACCTCATAAACAAAAGAGGGATAAAATAACTTATACAAGTTAAAATATTACAATGCAAGTAATTACAACAAAAACCGTGAGCTGTCCATTTGGATGTCTTGCCACCAAGTACTGAAGATAGATGGGGACCCAACGGTTTTGGTGCATGTTCCACCCTACCGATGTGGTACCCAAAGGCCCACCCCCCATGCTAGGAGATAGTAACAAAGTAAAATGGACAAAGATTCTACTACCTCTAACCAAAGGCAGACTCATACTGACTCAAACTGACATAACCAAATAAATGCCATTAATAAGTACAAATCCAGTTCAACTCAAGTACAACACAAGTACAAATCAAACATCACTGACACAGGTCACATTGCTTCCAGACATAAAGTAGATCAAGTATGTTCATAGAACCATACATATAAAACAATTAACAACAGTTGTCCTAGATAGAGTGTCATCGCAAGGTTTGTCATGAGATCTCCTCTGGACATTCTTCATAGGCTCCGGCACAAGTAATCCTAGTGGCCTCAACTGAATCCTGACACTCATACTCACTCATGCGGAATCAACTACCTCTCGCAAGGACAAGATAGTTGATCTTGCCATTCCAGGCCTTCTCACTCATCCCAAGTCTAAACAAGCCCTTTTGTCTATGAGTGAGGATTAAATTATCTTGATTAATGTGAACTACATTCTAATCATCTAAGTACATTAATTTAATTATCACTTGATTAACTCCCTTCTGAAGGTTACCCGGTTTACCACTTTGGGCTTCGGCCCCTATCAAAAGCCACTCTTCTAATGGACAACGCACACCCAAACAGTCCACCAAGAGAACCACAAGTGCATACCAACTAAGCATCATAATCCACTCCAACACAAGAAGGATACAAATAATAGAAACTCACTCCAAACATCTTGGAGGCAACAATCACATAGTCCACTCCTTTCATAGGAGGTACAAAAGATCTCACTTCAAACATCTTGGAGGCAACAAACACATAGGCCACTCCTCTCATAGGAGGCAACAAGATGAAACCACATAACAAAGTCACTCCATACATGGAGACACGGATCCCATAATCTGCTCCTAAACCAAGGAGGTGCAAACATCTCCATTCGTGAAAACTGGGTAAAACTGAAAAGACATCATGCACTACCCAAGGGAAAATAACTGGATGACATAAAGATTCAATAACCCTTATCCTCTAAGTTCTTCTGGAAGACTTATAATTTAGGACTAACACTAAATCCCAAAACCAACAATGCAACTTGATGACATAGCAACAAAAGCATTCAAATCATCAATCAAATCTAATATTTGGATTTCCTAAATCCATACTCATTCAATAGGTAGTGTTGACAAAGTCAAAGACACGATAACTAGATCATCTAAAATAATCATAACCTCTATTTCCCTTTTCATTATTGGAAATCTAAAACAATTAAACTTACTTCCCTTTACTGAATACAGAGAATTAAATCTTTTAAGATAATCATGAGGAAGATACTACTTTTGGATATACTAAATCCATATCTCTTTCATAATCCAATCACAATGATTCAATTAATCTAAATAGAAATTAATAAATAACATAATTGATTGCCTCATCAATAAAACAACTTCTTAATTTACTTTTAAATCGACACAAATCCATGCAAGTAAACTCTTTCCATTTCCTAACCAACTCTTACATCTCATTCAATTTTCTATTTAAAACATTCAATCACTTTAATATAATAACATATTGTTTGTCTAACCATTTTCCATATACACTAATCAATCTATTTTTAAATCTCTATTCAATAATATATTGCATGCATCTCATTAAAATAAAATACGATAATGAATTTTACACTTAATATATATATATATATATATGCTCCATATTATATAGACACCAAATATATATATATATATTAATAAATTTAATTACATATATTCTTTAATATTCCATTCACAATGACTAGATTACTCTATGGAACTAAATAAAACATAATAACTATTTGCCCTTTTCAATATAGTTAGTTCCTAAATTTACTTCTGATGCAACCTAACACTATTGCAAACAATCTTTTCAATTTTTTATCCGGAGTCTATGTCTCTTCAACTTATCCATTTAAAAACATGCAATTTCATCAATGTATAAAAATATCTTTTGGCTTGTCTATTTGGCCACGCATTCATATTGTTTCTAATTAAATCTCATTAATTAAAACAAACATTTAAATATAAATATTTCTATAATTCTTCAATTTATTTAAATATCTTTTTCCTTATCAATTTTGACCATATATTCAAAACTTATCTTTTAAATTCTTCATGCAAAGCTAAATTACACGCACTTAAATAAAACAAGGTAAATACTGATTGAAAATACTCATTGATATATATATATACATTTTGATATATTTTCTTCAATCATATTAACAAAATAAATATTTCTTTTTAAATCAAGTAATTATTTATATTAAAAAATATCTTTTTCTATACATTTTCTACACATACTAATTATTTCTTTTAGAACACTAATAATACCCAATTTGCAAACAACAGAATAAAATAAGATAAAATATTATTTATTCTCTCAAATGGATATATGCCTTCAATATATACTAAATATAAATTAATATATTTAAATATATTTAATCGTTAACATATCTTCTATTCTTTACATAATATCAAATTGTTTAATTCAAAATAAAATATCCCTTATCATCAATTTTCCAAAATATAAATATATTTTCCAATTAAATCAAATTAATAATTGGACCTTTTACACATGAATTTTAATTCCACAATTAAATTTTAAATTATGCAATTCTTTAAATCAAATATTTAACTCCTTCAATTAAACTTTAACATGTCATTTTAAAATAAACAATAATTTCCCCATACGTTTATAATTTTAATTCCACTAATCTAATATACAAATTCTATTTAAAATAATATAAATAAATATAATACTTTAGTATTATAAATTATAATATAAAATATTATTAAATAATATTTTAATATTATAATAACCATACCTAAAATATTAATATTTATAAATATCAATTTATTATTATTTTATTTTCAGAACAGTCATGGGAAAATAACTTAATAGTGGTCTCATGTTTCAAGCATAACTCAAAACCTAAGATCTGGGTATTTTCGATTTTTTGACAAGGATAAGAAAATTTCAAAATGCAAAAACCCTTTAAATTTCTTGACAACCCAGTTTGTGAAAGTGGAGTTATAGGTGACGTAACCAGACCATTTTACCATGAAAATATAACTATACTGCAGATTTTTAAATCCGATTTTTAATAATAAACAGAAGGTTTTATTTTCTAAAATCATTCTAAATGCATTGTTCAATCTCTATGTTTGATTTACAATAACAACACAATCTATTTCCCCAAATAGTTTAAATTCAACTAAGGTTTTCACAATTTTCACTCAAGAATTTTCACAAAGACTGTAAATTTATTTAATTCTTTTTTTCTAATATCAAATTTATTGTCTAAAACAGATTTAACAAACAAATCTTTAATCACTACTATTTTAAAGAAAACAATCAAAAACAATAAAACACAAAAAGGAAAACCTAGTACAAGAAGCTACATGAAGAGATGAATTTCTGATGCAAGCCCCCTCCAAGGATTTTTTGAATTTTCTTCAATCCTCCAATGAATCCAATCCAAAATCCAACAAATGCAAACAATATTTCTTTCAATCAATTCTACAATCAAACTTTCTTCAAACCCTTGTGCAAATTTTCCAAAATTTATTCCCTGCTGTAAAAATATATTTTTCTAAAAACTTTCTACCCTAAAATTAAAACATGTATTCTTTATAAATCATAAATACCTAATACAACCCTAATTCACATTACATGCAAATTAGATATTTCAATTTCAATTTCAATTTCAATTTTTACAACCCTAATTCACATTACATGCAAATTAGATATTTCAATTTTCAATTTCAATTTCAATTTTCGAAAACCCACTTTCAATTTAAAATGCAATTTGAAATAATAAATTAATTTCCAAAGTTGCAACTAATTTCCAAATAAACATTTAATTACAATTTCTAATTTAATTCCCACACGTTGAAATGAAATTATAAATTTAATTTTAATTCTTTTATTTCCTTTCATTCTCTTGCATCATGCTTAATTAATTAATTTAATTATTTAATAACTAAATTCAACCCCTTGGATCAAATTTAATTAATTAAATAAACTAAATATAATTAATTAATTTAAATATAAACTTTTATCCACATTGCATTATTTAAATTAAATAACCATCAACATGATTTAAATGTAATTATTCTAAATATCTATTTCCAAATCAATAATCCTTCAGAATTAAATAACATTAAAACAAGACAGACAATAGCTCGACACACACAACTGACGACACACTAAGACTAGGGTGTAAACTTGACACATGTTACCTAGCTACTATCTCCCGTTCAACTTAACCATTGGATCGAGACGCTCAAACCTGTGAAACCAGGTGGAGTCGATGTCATGTACCTGCAATCCTGCAACCAAGTAAACAACATCATACAATATATCCAGCATATAATACACACCATGAAGAAGGAATTACGGATTCGTAGGGCACTCGAAAGTGAGTGATGCGAACCCGTCCTCTTCACCAATACACTCATCAAAACTGACACTTCCATCATAATTCCAATAATCTCATAATAACACCTCATGTTAACTCTACTAACATTATTAAACCATAATGCATGTGAAACAATAATCGGATAACTACATCCCAGAATAATAGTTGTCGCTCAATAGTAGCGATCAAAACATCATAACAAAATGTGTCTAGTCTCAAAGTAACTGCAACCAAAAATAGCATAAAGCAAATCGAATGAGAAGCAAAATGGAGGGGTATTACACAAGGGAATGGTTTACTAGAGAGCAAATTTTAGATAGAGAATCTTTGTATTGTTTCACATCTTGTTTCAACGTTCTGCCTGTAATAAAATTGGTAGGTGTAAAGATAAACTTCACAAGTTTTGGATCAAGGTATGTGCATCCATCAAGCTTAGAAGATAAATGTATTATTCAGATGTTGTATAATATGAGGGAGTAGACAAGGCACTCTGACTGTTTGACATAATGCTGCTAAGAAATATAGTCTCATAGATGACCGTAATTATAGGTTAGGCATAAAATAGATTCCTTAATAAATTCCCTTCAAGAGATATGATCTCATCCAATGCATTCATTATAGAATGGAAGCCAAACATTCATATTAATATATAAAAAAAGCAAATAGTGTGTAATAGGAAGCACCAAAGTATAAAGTTTGCCAAACCAGATTAACCTATGAAGATTTACTTTTTTACCATTATTATTCATTGTAATTTGTGAATATTGCCAACCATTGCATTTTCATTATCAGAAATGTAATATACCAAGCTCAACTCAATGAAGGGGTTAATCCAGAGTATCAAACATAAGACAATCAACGAACCTAGTAGCGTTTATTTTACATTTAAAAAAAAACCTGTTTAAACAATCTTCCCAACATATAAATGACAAAGAACATATATATACTAATCTTTACAGGACTGGAAAGCTACAATATAAGTTTTTGAGACGTTACTTACCCGTGAAATAAAATGTCACCTAAGTGGAAGATTAGGGGCGACCCAGTACATAAAACTAATGCATCTACCCATAAACTCTTAATACTCATCAATTTAACTTCCTCCTATCTACTACATAGCTATGACGTTGGAGAATCAGCTGAACATTTTAAGCATAACAAAATGTATTTTCTCATAAAATAGTGAATGCTCAAAAAAAATGTAACACTCAGATTTTAAACAGCAACCACAATGAAGGTAGTAGTGACCAAGAACCTGGAAGTGTGTGTTGGTCTGGGCTGTTAACAGCAGTTTGTAGGATACCCTAGACTCTCAAAAGAGGCCATGTTTTGCTCCAGAACTCTCCTATGCCCTCCACTCCAGCAGCTTATACTCAATAACCCCTGTGTTTTTCCTTTCTCTGTGTGTCCTTCTTCTTCATGCACACACTCCTCATAATCACTTCGTTCAATACTCTGTTGGACCTTGGACTATGTCTTCAAGGGTGAGGACTTGATTCTCGCCTTCTTCCTCCTCTACTTATAATAGTGGATCCTAGTGCTTAGATAGAATTTACTTAGTTCTAGTAAGGGCATGCTTATGCTACTTTCCTAAAACCGATTCAACCATTTCTTTTTCTTTTATTTTATTTTTTTATTTTTTTTGTACTCACATAAGAGTTATGCAGTCTACAATGAAAACTTACTGAATGCTAACTTAAATTCCAAAAAGTGATGAGGTATATGGCATTTTGAAGGAAAGGAATTAAAATCAAAAGCCTCAGCCCTACACAAACACAATAATGGATTCACTTATTCTAGACTATACTTCAGTTTTGAATCCCCCCCATCTCCCTTCAGGAAGGATTGGTACTCGATACTTCAAGATGGTCAGGCATTTCCTTACCATACCCCTTTAATGCTTATGACGGCTAGCATTTATTCCAAATATCACCGAGTATGGTTGCTTTAAAAGCCAGCCTTACTGAACACTCAACCCTCTAGGAATTCGATGCACAAGACCCCATGCATTTAGACTATATTGGATTTCCTACAGAGGAAATGACAAGCATATATTTTGAGTGATCTCATGACTGACCCTCTCCTGCCCTTCCATTGCATTCACATTTAATATGTTGAAAGGTAATGAATAAACCCTGCGATTAATGTTACTATATTTCTCTTTGCATTTATCCCAATTAGTCTGATATCTAAGCATGCGTCATTGGCAATCACAACTACTCATCTTCATGATGTGATCAAACCCAATAGCATTAATACATCCATTAATAATTGTGAATTGGAGAGTCAAGTGGAAAGACTTTATTTTAGTGATTTAAATTTATTTTATTTTATTTATCTTTTTAAAGCTATTTCCTTATAAATAAGGAAAAAAATTGAACAATTATTGAATTCAAGTAAATAACACTTATCATGAACAGAATATTACATGTCCATAACATTTATTCCTTTTGCAAGAATATTTATTATATTCTATTAATTTATTTAATCATACTAGATGATGATTTCACACCTTGTAACTACATGAATTAACGTTAGCTACCATACATATATAAAAATAATAATCTTATAGGACAATACAAACTGCATTGAACTTATAAATATTAAACAATAGCATGGAACACAAAATTGGTTCACAATGGTAGCTATCTAAATGACATATCCAAAGCAACATTACTCACTTATACTCTACACCCCTAAATGTCAAAGAATTAACATCGTTGTTATACGCAATAGGACCACTACTTATTTTTGAAATTAATATTAAGACAATTATTAGTACCATTGCTTATATTAATCTTATTAATATTAACATTAAACCTAATATCAATAAGGTCATTATTTTATTAGTATATTATTAGTAAATTAACACTAAATACATTATTTTTAGAGAGCGAGATAAATGATTTCCAAAGGTTTTATTAATGTGACTAATAATATGCCAAAGATGACAACACAATCACTTTATTTATCACCTTGAATCTATCTAACAATTTGTTTAATGGATTGCACATAAGAAAATAAAGTAAAATGAACCACACATAAGATGGGGCCTTACACTTTTGCACATGAACTTTGGAGGCTTCATAGTGATAAGAACAACCCAATATCAGGCGAATATACTCCGCTATAGGATGGTAATGCTATGATTTTTATTTACATTCAACTATGTAATCATAGATTCATTTATGTATATTCAAATAGCTTTGTTTCGTTTCGTATGTGTAGAATTTGATCTTAAATTAATATGTTTGATCTTAGTTTAGATTCTTGTTTCAAGCATGTTTCATCTTGTTCTCGATCTAACATTCTCCCCCTCACAAATTTTGGCACACCTGGTGGGACCCTTGTCCCCTCCTCTAACGTTCATTTAAGCCATTTTTGAAGTTGCGGGTCTCAAAAGAACAGTTGATGAATTTTCCATGCACTGCTCAGAAGACATGCACACTTGACTGTCAAGAAAATAAAGAGTTGCAACAAGAACTACACACTTTCCATGGGAACTGTGCGCTTGCAACAAGATCAACACACTTGCTCCAAAGACCTTACATTTACTTTTGAGAGTAGTAGCATCTTTTGTCATATTTCAACATCTATTTATGAGAGGGCACTTTTCATTTTTCTGAGCATTTTCTCCAAGAACTAAGTAGTTGCTCTGATGGACAAGTGCATAGATCCTGCACTATTGTAATGAATTTCTCCACTAATGTTTTCTTGTTTTCAATGTGTAAACATGTATTAACAGATTTTATGCAGGATTCAAGTGACATTCATTTTTTTTTGTAGAGAAGGTGATCGGTCAAAGATATTTAGATCCATAAACATGTTTAATTAAATTAAGAACTCTTATTTTTGTGCTTTAAAAGAACAACTCAAACTCACATTTGATTTTGGCATTGTTAAAAATTGAACCATTTTTTAGCTTTCTTAACTTAGGAATTCTTGATTTTGGTGCTTTAAAAAGAACAAACACAAACTAACATTTTATTTTAGTGTTATTAAAATTGAACCAATTTCATGTTTTCATAATTAGGAACTCTTATTTTGGTGCTCATAAAAAGAACAAAAAAATACTTCAATTTTGGTGCTCTAAAAATGAAATGTTTCATGTTTTCATAATTGCGAACTTTAGTTTTGGTGCATAAAAAGAGTGCAAACGATTTCCATTTTGTTGACACACACTCAATTCATTTTTGTTGATGAAATTAGAACCAAGACTATTTTCTTAGAAAAACTCAAGTTTGGGGCTTAAAATGAACAAGTTATTTCTTATGTATTACACCATTGCTATCTTAAATCTGATGTCTTGAAAAACTTCATATTGGTGAAAATAAAAAGAACAATTTATTTATGTTATTCACATATTTCTAGGGACAAAACCACTCGAGTTGTTTAAAAAGAATCAATTTTCTATGGATTTTTCACTGTGCATTCATTGATTTGCAAGCTAAAGTGTTTTATCTTCCCGCCTCACAACTTTTAGCGATCTTGGGTGAGCAAAAGAATATTTTTGAGCTTTGCAATTTATTTTCAAGCATACCTTGTTAGAGGGCCTACCTATTGAGATACATCCCACACTAGATAACTCATAAGCGACCCAAGCAATACTTTCAATTTGGACTACTATATAAACTTTTTATGAGTGTGAGGAAATTTCATCACGCAATGGGTTCTACTGGCCTATGTCGATGAATTCTTCCTCAGTATCCTCGTGATGCATAAAAACCTCTGAGGGTTGGAAGGTTCTTAATTGAAAAAAAAAATACATGTATAGGGGACTAAAAGTAATATCCCTAGAACATGACTAAGAACCAAATTATTTAGAAGCCACCCTACTATCCAGAAAAATTCTCTAAAAGTGGTGCATCAGAATTTACTTCTAAGAAGTTACTTGCCATGTTTGAATACAGGCCTACGCCATAAGTTGCATGCAAAATCATCTCTTCAGAGCATGAGGCAAGCCTACCTAAGAGAATGGGTTTTATCCCCTAGGGTTGTAATTTCATTTTATATTAAACTTTCCCATTACATTCAAAATAAAATTTGACATCAAATTTTGTGATTGATTTGAAGAAAAAGAACACATTCAAACAAAAACTGAATGAGATGGTTGAATCACAATCCCTTTGATTTGGTGCATACTTGTGAAATAAGCCTTATGTTTGCACTCCTTAAAAGGATTTTTCCTTAAAGGTTTTCAAATATTTCAGCTTTTATTTTAGGTTACATTAATGACTTTAAATATTTGAGAACTATGGCTTGGGTGTTGTGATTTCACAACTTGAGTTATAGACATGAAATTCACATAATTACATTCTTGTTGAGTCAGTCCAAGTGTTATTTTATCACTTTGCATACACCAAACATAGATAAAGTTAAGAGAAATTTGTTTGTAGGATCATTGTTCGAACCAAACAATTGGAAAGCCAATAGGTCAAATAGTCCCTCGTCCATTATTTTTATCCTACCTATTTGAAATAAAAATCAAACAAACCATTGGAGCCATTACTCCACTCAGATGTCTATTATATCAATAGTTAATTGGGACTCACAGATAGTACAAGTAATCTTTCTTGTGCAACATATCCTCTAGACAAGGAAGTGGAATATCAACCCTAGTTCTTCAAAATTTTGATTTCCAAAAAGTAGTACCACTCCAAAAAAAAACTCAAACCTTAGGGACTTGAGCTTCACAACAACCATCCCATAACACTATTACACTTTATGACCATTTGGCAACCAACTGCTCCATTTTAGCAACCAAACCTTGTAGCATTGATCCTTCAACCTAGTCTCACATACATTGAAGGTCAACAAACTAACATCATAAGCAACTTGAGAACCTTCATTTTTTAGAAGAATGAAACACCTCACCAATTTCTCACCACATCAATCATCTTAGATGAAGAGGAAGATGTTGGTGTAAATAAATTCTTGTACCCAGTTAATTCATTACTAGGGGACTTATTTACACATGTTGAGTTTACTTAGGTCATAGAAAGGAATCTTTCTAGAAGGTTATAGTTGTCATTAGTTGTTATCTTATCTTTTGACTTGTAACA
>CM021108.1:333157555-333179977 GCA_007115665.2 Sequoiadendron giganteum | reverse complement strand
CTTTTCATAATCCTATGACATCTTGTATCTCACCTTGGCTATATAACCAAGGCGTCTCCCTCATTGTACACATCACAATCATATCATTGAATCATATTGATAAGAATATACTTTATTCTTGTCACATTCCATTCTTTTTCTTTGTGCTTTCCATTTGGTCTCATGATCTTGGCAGCCATAGCCAACTCTAACATGGTATAGGAGCAGGTTGGGTTCCATTGGAGAGTTTTTTGTAAAGAGAGATACTAGATTTGGGGTGTTCCATTTTTGGCTCTTTATTGCAAGTTAAAATTGGAGCTTGTTGGTGCAAATCTAAGCTCACCATTACGTCCAGAAGGTTCGAGTAAGTCAATTTTTCCTTTTGTTTTGTCCAGATCGGACATACGAGTCCAAATCTATGAGGGTTTGAAATTGAAGAGTGGTTGCTAGATCCACAAGTTAGCTACAATTTTGGAGCATTTTGGGTCACATCCAACCATACCATCGCATCTAGAAGGGCCAAAAAACCTAAGATCAACTGTCAATTCATCCAAATTAAAGAAATTTTCCTATGAGGCAATTTTTTTTTTTTTACCTAGAGAGTCATACGACCCCCCAGGTCACATCATTATTATAGACTACAAATTCAAGAAAATTAATATTTTATTTTTTCGTCAAGTTTTTTAGAGAAAATTTGTAATTTTTTTTATTTGTACCCCATTAATTTTTTGAAAATATTTTATAAAAATTAAAAAAAGGATTTTTTTTCTATGGGTGAAATCTGTAGTGTATCGTCTGCAGCGTATGTAGTAGTGGCACTCCTAGGGTCTTCCTCATAGAAATCAGCCACCGGCCCAACAAATCTGCAAACCTCCTATCAACCGCACCAACCCATCTCCCATGTCGATTGGTCATTTCAAAAAATCTGGCACATTCAATTAAAACCTGGTGTTTCATCAAAATGTGATGCTCTAAAAAGAAATACAACACTCAAATAAAATCTGAAAACCATTTTTGCAATATCGATGGTGTAGATTCTAACGGGAATCTTGGAGATTCCCTCAAAGATTTTAGGGGAAGAATATTCGTGACATATTCCACTAAAAAATATTCCAAAGCATATTCTCTGCGACTAGGGGACCCCCGTCGACTTGTGACGTGCAAGAGGCCATCAAGTTTAAACAAAGAGTTTTTTTATGTTAGTAGCGTTTCATCATTTAAAAAAAAAAAATTGCCCCTCACCATTTGCATTTTGGTTTTCATAGTCAAATTTTGAAGGCAAATATCTTATTCATTTTAACTCCTTTTTTAGAGAATTTTTTATTATTATTTAGGTCAGAATTTCATTCTCTTTGTAATGGTGCAATATTTTTTGGTTTCAATGTCTTCTTTTTGCAGAAATTGCATATTATCATAGGTTTTGCTGCTTCGTCCTCATTTTGGAAACTTCAGGACCTCATATCTTGCTTATATGGTAACTTTTTTTAGTGTAGTTTTTTTTTAAAGTGCATAATGTTTTGTGTACTTTGTAGTGGTATGATTCATTTGGTCTCATTTTGTACCAAAAAAATTTACTTGAACCTAGGGCCTATTTTTGGCAATTACATGTACCAAGATCAAAAGTCCACTTCACTATTCTGGCAAGTGGCAATTGTAAACACAGTAAATATAAAGTGTAACACCCCTTCATTGTGTGTTCTAGTTGGACAGTGTGACTTTGTGTGGGTATATTGTTGTGATGTGCTTCTGGTTATTCTGATGTTATCTTTATTCCATGCTTTGGTTAGCATAGCGGTTATTTGAATTAAAGATGATTATGCTTTGAATTATATCAACATGTTAGAAGTGTCAGTTAATTGCAGTGTATTGGTGAAGAGGACGGTATCGCATCACTCGCTTGTGAGTGCCCTACGATCTCGTGATATCCTCTTCACGGTGTGTATTTTATGTTGTTCATATTATATGTTGTTGTTACTTGATTTGTAGGTTGACAGGTACAAGGCATTGACTCCACCTAGTTTCATAAGTGAGAGCGTGTTCCATAGCCAACGGTATTCGATTGGGAGATAGTAGCTAGGTTTTCGTGTCAGGTCGTCACCCTAGTCCTTGTTTGTTGTCAGTTGCTTGTCAGGTTGTGTTGCTTTGGTTTATGTGACCTCTCTTTGTTATTAAATTGCAAGTTATATTGGGTGATTTAATGGCTTAATGTATTTAAGTTGTTTATTGATTTAATTGGGTTATAACATTAGAAATGTTGTTTGATTTATTAATTAATTTAATTTAATTAATAAAATGATTTAATCTTGGATTAAGATTATTTTATTAATTGATTAAATTAGATTGTGTTAAATTAAATTATTGTGTTGAAATGCATTGGATTATTCATTTTGGAAAATTATGCATATTTGTTGAAATTGAAAATTTAATTGAAAGTCAATTGTGAAATTTGAATTGAAGAAAATTGAAAAAAATGAATTTTAAAAGTCAATTTGAAGTTTGAATTCAAAAATTGGAAAATTAGGATATTTTGCATTTCTGTTTTCTGAAATTTATTGTAGTTGTTGAATGAGATATTTGTGGGATATTTTTGGAATTGGATTATTATTGAATTTCTAGTTTTCATTTTGGATCTTGGAGTTTTTGGAAAAGTTTGAATTGTGTGAGGAAAAATATTTCATTTTTGTGGGTTTTGGATTGGAGTGGCGAAATTTGTTGAACTAAAGGGGGAATCATGGAAGAGGCTGAGCATCGTCTGGATCTCCTTTCAACTTCTAAAACTAGGTTCATTCTTTGTAATTTGTTTGTTTTGAAGAAAAATATGTATTCATTTATATTTTGATGATGGAAATCATGTAGGAAAATTTTAAAAAAGCCTGAGCTATGTGGGAAAGAACCTCATGTTGAATAGTTTTGGCAATTCAAACCCTTGTTCTTCTCTATTTGGTTTTGTTTAAAAAAAAAAAAAAGAAATTGAAAAGGGTTCTTGGCTGTAAATAAGTATTTCAATTTTATTTCTTCAATTTATTTCTTATGGGAGTTTGGATCCTAATATTTACTTATATGTATTGGAATATATACATATAAATTTATATTTAGGTGTAATAATTTGTTTTAAAAATTTATCTTTGGATGAAGTTATGCTGCTGGTAAAATTTGAAAATATCCCCAAAGTAGGGCGCAGATTCTTGGAAATCCGCAGGCTTATATTAAAATATATATATATATATATATATATATATATATTTAAAAAAAAAAAATTAAAAAATTAAAAAAAAGAAGTTTTTGGGGAGGCGCTGGGGGCTCACCTCCCCACTGCGCCCCATGGGAGGCATGTGGGGAGAGAGCCACGCCTAGCGCGGGCTCCCCCGACCGCCCACGGTGGTGGAATGGCTGTGTAAACACAGCCACCACCACAGTGGTGGGTTCCGCCCACCACTATGGGGTCGACTGTGTTTACACAGTCGGCCGCCCATGGTTGCCGCCCTCCAAAGCTCTCGCCGCTGGTAACTCCGCCGGCCACCTCAAAAACGCGTCGCTACTCCTGCATTAATAGATCCGTCGCCACCCTTAAACAAAGCGTCGTCGGCATAAAAGAAATCCGCGGCCCAACCCTAACCCTAAACCGTGAGGCCTGCAATCCGAGGCAATCGCCTCATGGGTTTGTATGGCATGCGACCCGAGGAAAAGGGGTCTTTTTTAAATAAAGAAAGAAAATAATAGTATTTTAAACATTGAATATTATTTTAATATTATAATATATAATATTAATATTATCATATTATAATATTAAAATATATATATTAATGTTTATTTTATTATTATTTTGTATAGATGTTTTTTTTTATAATTGTTATTTAGAATGGTTGATTTAAAAATTATGTTTAGTAGAGAATATTATTTTAATAAATGGTTATATATTAAAATGGATGAGAAAATAATTAGCATGATTAAATTTAAGTGAAGGAGTTAAATTTTGATTTAGAAAAAGCATGATTAAATTTAATTGGAGGGAATTAAATATTTAATTTAGAGAATGCCAGATTTAAATTTAATTGGGAAATTTAAATTGAGGTGCCAAAGGGCTAATTATTGTTTTAATTTAAATATAATTGTGAAATTGAACATTTGAAGTTATAGTTCATTATTATTTTATTTTAAACAATAGGTTGAAAAGGGAAAACGTTGAATTGTGATTAATGAGTTAAATAATGAAATTAATCTGATTTATGTTATAATTATTTAATTTGCAAGGGCAATCGATTATTTATTTAACGAGATGTATTGTGTTAAAATTGGAAATGATTATTTTATTATTAGAAATTAGGAAATTAAACATTAGCGTTAATTTCTCCCTTATCTAAAAAGATGAATGTTAATTCAGTTTTATCGATGTGATAGATTACTGAACGTTAATGAGGAATGGATTTAGAATATCCAAAGGTAGTTTCCTTCAGTTGAATTCAATGAACATGTCCTTCGTGTTCTGTTTGGAAATGGGATTAAGTGCCTGATATTTAATGAGTCTTCCAGATGTGTTTTTTCAGTTCTGTGGTTGTCGTTGTGATGTCAACCTGCTGTGAATTCTCGTGGGCAGTGCATGAGGTTATGTTTATGTTTGTAACCGGTTTTCATGAATGGGAGTGTTTGTTCCTCCTTGGTTTAGGAGCAGATTATGGGATCCGTGTCTCCTTGTAAGGAGTGATTTTGTATTGTGTGCCTCCTTGTCAGGAGCGGTCAGGAGCATTTTGTTATGGTTGTTGCCTCTAGTGTTGGGGTCCGTTTCAGTGTTTGTCACCTCTTGAGAAAGGAGTGGATTTCGTTTTGTGTGTCTCCTTGTCAGGAGCTGTCGGGAGCGTCCTTGTTATTGATGTTTCCTCCAGTGTTTGGAGATGGGTTCATCTTTGTCGCCTCCTGAGAAAGGGTTAGATGTGGTTCCTGTTTATTGCACCTTGGTACCATTGTGTTTGGTTGGTGTGTGTGTGTTGTCAAGTAGAAGAGTGGCTTCCGTAGGGGCCAGAGCCCCAAAGAGGTATGATTGGGTAACCTTCAGAAGTGGTTTAATCAAGTGATAATTAAATGAAACATTTAGATGCTTAGGACTAACTTTTCATTAATCAAGATAAGTGTGCCTCACTCATAGGCGCAAGGGCTTGTTTAGACTTGGGATGTGTGAGAAGGCCATGGGATGGCAAGGTCATCTATCTTATCTGTATGAAAGGTATTTGGCTCCGCATTAGTAAGTGGTGAGGGCTAAGGGGTCGGTTTGGGTTACCTTCCTGACGATCCGCATTGGGTAACTCATGACGAGCTGTGTGATGACACTCTGTCTAGGACAACAATTAACAGTTGGCTTTATGTTTTCACTTTAGTAGTATGAGGTCCAATGATCGGTTTGGGTCACCTTCCTTACAATCCGTTGGGTAACACATGATGTATTGTGAGATGGCACTTTATGTGACCATGGTTGGTTCTTGTTTATCATGGGTATGGTTTCCGTAACATACCTGATGTGACCATATTTGGTGTTCAATTATTATGTGTATGGTTCTCATAACATATATGTTCTTCTTTGTGTCTAGAAGCATTGTGTCCATGTAGAGTTATTCTTGTATTGTACTTACATGGTAATTGAGTAGTACTTTTGTTGTACTTTCATGGTATCTGAGATGTACATGTGTTGATCTTATGTTTTACTTATGTTGTAATTGTGTTGTACCTTGGGATGAACTTGTGAGGTTCATGTGTTTGGTTGTTTCAGTTTGGTTCAGTTTATGTTAGCCTATGTCTAGAGGTAGATGGTCTTGACTAGGATTCCTGGTTACTATCTCCTAGCACGGGGGTGGGCCTTTGGGTTCCACTTGGTTGGGTGGCGTGCACCTAAATCCATTGGGTTCATCTTCATGTTCATGTGGATGAGACTTCCAGTTGGAGAGCTCGTTGGTTTCAGTAGCAGTTCTTGCTTTATTCCTTTTCAGTTTGTATTGTATTATTTTAACCCTCAGCTGTTATCGAGGTGGAAGTTGTAATTTGTAATCTCATTATGTTTATTGATCTTGCCTCATTTGAGGAATGAGTGTTGTAATCTTATTGTTTAATTGTGATAAATGAAATTGAAAGATATCTCTATGCCTTGTTGTAAATCATTTCATTGGAATGTATGTGCTTTATTTATTGGTTAATTGAATGACATGGTTTAAGTCATGTTTTTTGTTTAGGTTTTTTTAACCTCTGTCTCATAACCTTAGAGGTTTTTGGTATTAGTTAACAAACTTGTTTATTAATTATACTTTTTAAAAAAAATTATTCTATTTAAATAGTTAAATGCAACTTCCTCTAGGGTTGCGTGGCGAGGCGTTACATAAAGTGTCAAATCAGATATTTCTTGGGGGGGTTTCTTGATTGAGTAATTTGGGGGGGCAATCTTGTAGTGATTGGTTGCATGATTTTTCTTGATTTGTGTTCTTGCAATGGGGAAATATCAAATTGAACTCCTAACTCCACATAATTATGATACATGGAGAAAATCAGTATGGAACTATCTCATGATGAAAGGTCTAATAGGTCATCTAAAGGAAACCATTCGTCAACCTACTAATGCCAAAGAATTAGCAAAATAGGATCTTGATCATGAGAAAACACTTGGATGCATATGTTCATTAGTCTCATTTGATTTAAAGTTTCATATTGAATCATGAAAAACACCTAAAGAAGCTCGAGAGACTTTTGAAAAATTATATGGTAAAACATATAAGATTAGGGGATATCAGATTGATAATGATTTGATGAACCTTAATCCTAAAATATTTGACCACATCCATGACTACATCTCCAAAGTTAAAAAACTAAGAACACAGTTGAAAGAATGCAGTATTGATAAAGAGGATTTATAATTGATTCTAAATGTGTTATCCAAGCTTGGTCCTAAGTATTCAATATTTATTTTTGGCTTTCATACCCATCAAATTTCTATGGGAGCATCATATGTTGATCCTGAGTTTGATGAATTTGAAAATCTCCTAATCCAAGAGGAAGCTAAGTTAATGAACATGGGTCTAATCAAATCTTCCAAGTCACATGCATTGGTGGCTAGTGAGTTAAAGGTACAAAATGTATCAATGAATCTTGATAAAAATAAAAAGAAGAAAAAGAACAAGCCACATAAAGAATCAAAATATTCAAAAGGAGAATCATCTAAGGAGAGGCCTTTTGTGCATATTTCAAGAAGGATGGGAATGAAGAGAACTATTGTTATAAGAAGGATAATGATGAGTTGAAAAATCTTCTCAAAAGGAATAACATTGATTTTCCTTCTAGAATGTCTAAGTCACCTCCTTCTTCTTCAAAATAGTCTAAAAAGTAAAAAGGTCAACCATCTACATCATAATATAAAGAACATGCTCTTTGTGCTCTTTCATATCATGGATCAAAGAGATGGCTTCTAGATTCAAGAGTGTCTCATCATATGGAATCTTCATAGTCTATATTCTCTTCATTTCAGCCTTGTACTATGTCTCCTATCTTGATTGGAGACAATACATACATGATTGTAATTGGGAAGAGATCTATTAGTTTTAGGGAAAACACTTTCCAAGATGCCTTGTGTGTTCCTCATTTGATGAACAATCTTATTTCCATATATCATATCACACATGGTGGAGATGGGAGGACTCTGGACCTGATTCAATCATCATTCGAGACTTGGAAAGTAGAGAGGTCATTGCTACTAAGGTGGTTGATCATTCATCTTGGATGTATACCTTTGTATATTTTTCTTCTGATGGTGACATTGTTCCTTTGGCTATTGATCATATGAACCATGATTTAGAGGAGACATTTGGTTTTTTGAACTTGGGAGTTCTCACATCACATCAGTTCTTGAGCCATACATTCTATCTCCTCAACCTACTATTGTAGTTGATGATGCTTTTGATTCGATAGTTTGGGTTCCTTGTGATTTAATACAAAAGGATATACATTGTCTTCCAAATATGGCTACTTTGGATGGCTTCTTGACAAGTATTTTTGACTTGTTTGTGGAGTTTCAAATTATAAATTTGGGGGACATCATTGATGACATCCATCTTCTCTTTGATGAAGATGCTCCTTCTTTGGTTGTTGTGAGGGAACACTTTGACCCTCTTTTTCATTCTCTACATGATCATTCTTTTTAGTTTGGTGTGAGTGTAGATACTTTTGGATATAATTTGGAGGAGGCTTCTTTGTCTTCAGAGGGGATATCTTTCTCTTTGGATTGTGCTCTACATTCATCTCTACTACATTTTGGATTGTCCTCTTGAGAAATGTGGCCTAGAGCACCTGTTTGGAGTGTGTCATATTTCTACATCGACATAGAGACACTTGAGAATGATTTAGAGATATCATAATCATCATCATCTAGCATCCATATTCCTAACATCCTGCATGCATCCATATTTTTGTTTCTTCCTAAGGGGAGGAACGTTGTTTGGTGAGATTGGATCATCTTCAACATTCAATGTCAAGCTTCTACCATCATTGTAGGAGAGTCAACATTGAGGGTGGGATACATTGTATCTCTTCTACTTCTCTCCTATTGGGGGCATTTTTCCTCACATGGGGCTTTTGCCTTCTCATGCATCATTGAGATCATTTATTTTTTGTATTTCATCTCTCTTTTGGGGAGAAGTTTTGTCCCACTTGGTTTTCTCCTTTTCTCCATTTGTGAGAGATTGCATTGCATATGCACATGGGTACCTAACATGGCCTAGTAGTCAGGACCCATCTTTGTTTCATTTTCATAATAATATGTTACTCCCTAATTTGCACTTAAGGGGGGGTGTTGGTGTAAATAAAGTCTTGTACGTAGTTAATTTATTATTAGGGGAGTTAGTTACACATGTTAAGTTTACTTAGGTCATAGGAAGGAATCTTTCTAGAAGGTGTTAGTTTTCATTAGATGTTATCTTATCTTTTGACTTGTAATACATGTGAACCTAGGTAATTATGATGAGTTGTCTCATGTCATATGATTAAGACACTTATCCTGTGAAATCTTGTATCTCACCTTGGCTATATAACCAAGGGGTATCCCTTATTGTACACATCACAATCATATCATTGAATCATATTGATAAGAATATAGTTTATTCTTGTCATATTCCATTCTCTCTCTTTTTTCTTTCCATTTTGTCTCAAGATCTTGGCAGCCATAGCCAATTCTAAGTTGACATAGTAGAAAAAATACCCATATTACCACCACCCGTGTGGCAATAAATATCCTCTTCATGATCTCACACAAGGTCAAGATCCCTAAGGTAAAGTCTATAGGTTGTCATTTTAGACTGAGGCATCTTATTCCAAAAGCTCTCAAGAAACACCTTTGGGCACTTCACGAAACTAGAACTAGGTTGGTATACAAATTTTACAAATGTGCTTCAAGGAACAATCCAAACATGTATTTCTTCAATCATATCAAAATCCTGGTCTATTCCAACAGTTCCAATATCTCACATAATCCATAGGACAACATCGGGTCTTTAGGATCTGAGTCACCTAGAGAGTTCAAATGTTAGACCACTCTCTCACAAGGGACCCAAGTTGTTTATGACAACCACGAGATCACAACATTGGAATAAAATGGAAGCAAGAAAAAAAACCACTAGTAACCCATCAACAAACAAAATGAACAATGCGAATAGCCAATGGGGCTATAGGCCAAGTGAACTTGAAACTCCCTAGAAGAGACCAATGCATAGAGACACCTTAAACAAGGAAGAAATGAACTACAAATAGAAGGAGGTGATGGAACAAAACAACTAGGATCCAAAAAAAGTGGTTGTAGAAGAGGTAGATACTGAAGAAGAGATAAACAAGGAGAAAGTATTGAAACATTCTAACAACCCCAAGGTTCTCAAACTAATGGATAGGTTGTTAAGAAAAGACCCAAACTCCTATTTCTTCAAGTTAGCACAAAGAAATGCTAAATTAATAATGGACGTCAATGTAGAGGCTCTCAAAGAACCCAGTCTTATTCCCTTAGGGGATAAATCAATTGTGAGACAAATAACCCAACCTTCAAAAATGTCGAACATGCCACCCGTGTTCTCACAAAATAGTGATCAGCCCAAAAATAACCCCTTGTTCAAAAAACCAACTCAAATTAAACAAGTAGGAATGGCACAAACCTATTAAGAAGGGACATCTCAGTATAAACCTGAAAACAATAATTCACCTCCTAGGAAATATATCCCTTAGAACACTTAAAGTGTCGACCCTTCCTAGAAAAATAAGTACTATCAACAAGGTGGAACACAAGGGCCCCCTTCGAACAATCAGTACCATAAATAGGGTGGAACATAGGGCCCCCCTCTGAAATCTCAGTACCATCAACAAGGTGGAACAAAAGGTCCCCTTTTGAGATAGCAATACTATCTACAAGGTGTCCCATAAACACATCATTAGGTTGAACTTTAGTTTAGTCCTACCCAACAAGGTGTGCCATAGAGTGCCCTTATTCCATCATCCCATCAACAAGGTATCCTGCCAACACATTATTAGGGTAGCCTTCAATAGTGTGCCACAAAGAACCCTTCTTCAGTCATCCCATTGATAGGCTATTGTTAGGTTCTATTACTTTAGAAAATAAAACTTAAATATGTCGATCGGGTAGTGTCCAAGGCTATTTGCAATAGAAGGTGTCTTGACTATCTCTTTTAGATTTTCTTTGTTTTTAGAGAAACTAAAATTAATTTTAACCTAAGGCCATTTAACTAGTTAATTGGAAAGTAATTTACCTAAAAACATGAAAAGTATTTAAACTTGGAAGCATAAGACAATTAATCTAGAAAAAATGATAACTAAGCTAATTAACATAGAAATAACTAAACCAAGGATCATGTAAGTTACATAAGTAGTAAAAGTCATAAACCATCTATGAAACATCTAAGTGATACTAGTAACAATTTTGATCATTAACAAAAAATAACTACATAATCAAAAGACAATAGGTGCTCTGGAGCTTCAGACTCCCATGATGAAAAAATCAATTACTATCCATGCAATAAAAAATACATAATTCTTTAAAGGAAAGTACTCATCTATTTAAGCTATCACCCCTTGAGTGGCCATTTCACAGGTTCCTACATTCTTAGGTCACATGCACAATGTAATCGAAATATTCTCCATTAATGATAATCTTCATCCATAATTTCAACAACTCAGAGATTGATATGCACTAATTTCTTTATTCATATATACTCAGAAAGCATGTCGACAACATAACATTACTATTCTGTCTTTTACTTATGGAGATTACATATATTTATAAAAAAAACCTCTAACTAAATCCTATATTTTACATGGTTTCAGATTACCATTGAAAATTTATATAATATATTCTAAACTAAATTTATGTCTTTAAATTCCCATTACATAAATATTAACAAGGCTTGAGTTGAGCCATGAAGTATTTTAAACTTTAAAGCATAACAAAAAATCAACTTAGAAGAAATATGATTTTGGTCCATCATCCTTAAGTTTAGGAGCATGTTCTAAGCACATGTATTTAACCTATTCTGAAGCTCATGTTGGTTGAATGCCTTTGATTTCTATACAGTGACTGATTATTATCCTAAAAAATACTTAAAACTACCCGTTAAATCTATATTGGCAAGTTACTTCAATAAATCACAAGAAATAAAGTTTATACTATTTTTCTCAAAAGATAAGAAATTATTATGCCTAAAGTTTAATTAATTGGGAGAGAATAAGTATTTTGCATATATGAGGAATGGTTTTATTATATTATTGTGATGAGGCTATTTTTACCTCATCACTTCCCCCCCTTCCTAATTTCTAGCAGGTCCTCCTATCCTCTGTTGTGACCCTTTCCCTCCTTTTTTCAATTCTTCATACTTAGCACTGATATCATACAGATCATTTGTTGCCTTATCAACTCTTAAGGTGTGTGTAGGAAGCCTTGATGACAAGTAGCCTCTCTTCCCAAATTTTGAAGACTCCATCATCCTTATCTGTATTAATATGAAAATAATTTGGTGAGAAAAGAAACAGGGGAGGTTTGTACCTCATTCCCATCCAATCTATTGTAAGGTCTTTTAGGATTTTGGCCAAGGTATCTGCTCTTTTGTAGGACCATTTGATGTTAAGAGGAAATATCACTTCTCTTTTATTCAAATATACTGGTAGTGGGGTGTATATTTCTTCACAGTCATGCCAAGCCTTACCAATCAGTTTTGGTCCCTATTCCATGAAGTGATTGTAACATAGTTGGAGGTTATCATTATATCTCTAATTCATAGTTTCTTTTATTTTAACAACTAAAAAGTGTGCTTTGAAAGTTGCAGGTTTCTTGTTGGGGGATTTGATCTGAAGAACCACATTCTTCTCTGCTTAAGAGTATTATCTAGTGCGTTGTTGCCATTAATGAACCTGATTACACATGGTAGATAAAAAAGATCTCAATTGCACTTCTCCAACAAAAAGGTTGATTAATAAATCAATATGTGTTTCCATCAGTAAATTGAACATATCTTTTTGCTCGGGAGTTGACTCTAAAAATACTTTAACAAATTCATGATCATCAGGGTCATGTGGTTGGTCATGGTAAATTCTTAGCAATTTCCATCTTAATAGTTGTTCATTTAAAAATATAGAATATAGCCTTGATGGTCTCCTACATGCTAGTAGAAATTCTCCTATTTGGCATGCATCTTGTTTTTCCCTATAGACCCTATCAAATGACTCTTTCAAGAGTACCAATTCCCTTTTCAACCTAATATTCTCAACCCTAGCATTCTTCAAAAAATAGAATCTTTCCATCCACTTCATCAATAATGGGGGAATTCAAACTTGGAACCATTCAGCTATAATTGGTTCAGTTTGAGTTCCCTTTGATTCCATTATTGGTTTATTGATGATTTATTGCAAATCATGTTCTAGTTCCACAATCTTACTAAGAGAAACATCTAATTCATCATTCTGTCTATTCTTTTCCTCTTTAAAATATTGAAAAAACTATATGAAATTGTTTTTCAAAATTTCAATTTGTTTGTCCTTATCAAATAAATTATCATTATATGTATTATTCTCTTGATTCAATCTTTGAATTTGTTTCTACAATTCATTAATAGATGTATCCTTCTCTTTGATTTGAAGTGTCAAAATTTTGAATCTCCTGGTCTCTTTTTCCTATTACAACAATGTGTTTTTCTATTTCTTCATTTTGTTGTACATGTTCTTCATTTTTCTTTAATTGATTTCTTAATTCATCAATTTCCAATTTCAATTTTTCTAGCTTTGCATTAACACTGTCATTTTTAGTTGTTTCAATAACCTTATTTACAAGGGAAGATAAATTTTCTAAAATATTATCTTCAACCTCCATAAAAGGTGGAGATTTCCCCCTCTCTTATTTTTGTATCTATTCATCAGGGCCTTTTTCTCTTGTCCTATGTGGGAAGGTATTTCTTCTCCTTCTATCTCTGAAGGTTGAAAATATTGCTCCCCTATTCCCATTATTTCAATATTATCAGTAGGGTTCTCAATTTCTATTGACTTTTCCTATTTTCTTGGCTTCTTTTCCTTTGAAGTATTTCCTATGTCTTCAATTGGGGGTTCTGTAGACTCAGAGGACAACCTCTTGCTTCTTCTTAACGAAGGAATTCTCTGAAAAGTAATTGTTGATATTTTCTTCCTTTTCCTAGAGGGAACTCTTTCTACGTTTGCATAAATAATTTCAACATCTCGTGACTGGTCTAGGGTTTTCAATTCATTGGATAGAGGCTTTGGTACTTCATCACTAGGAGCTATGGGAATTTAAGAGCTTTTTATGCCTTAGGAGAAGTTCCTCAAGAAGGTGAAGCAATTTGTTTGGAGGATTTCCCTTCCCCTAATTTTCTTTTAGGCATATATTTTTCAAATTTCCAAAGAAATTTCTCCCACTTACTTTCAAGTTTCTTTTGAAAATGATATTTAAAAATTAATTGAATTAACCCATGGTGTTTCAATGGACTTGAAACAACTTTATATCTTTCTATGGAGGAAATCACATATTCACTCAAAAAGTCAGGCAAATTAACCCTAAGAGCATGGTCTTCTTTTCCATGACGCAAGTGTATAAGCATGTGAAATGAAGGTTCTACCACAACAGTAAGTTAACCCTGATGGAACTCTCAAATTTTTCAAATTTGAGATGCCCATTTCAAAATTTTGCTTCTGCACTTTTAGAAGTGCACCCAATGAATCAGTCTGAGGGACCCACTTTAGAGGCTTGTAATTTAAAGCCTGATGATTGTTGTGAAAAACCCATTTGTAGACATACTCAGTTGATCTATGTAAGAAGGAATGTCAAATTTTAGCTTCCCATGATAATTTTTGACAGAGTTTCAAAAAGTGGAGTTGGAGGTTTTTGACACTGTTATGTTGTTTGTAAACTTTTTGTTCTGCAAAACAACTTCCTGTTTGAGCTTGGTTTTCGTAACCAGTTCATTGCCATGTAAGAACGAATGTTGTTCTATATTCAACATATCAAGATGATCTCACATGCCATTTTTTAGAGCCTCATGATCTGATTTTCTATTTTTAGTAGATCGAAACCGAATGCAGTTTGTTCAATTTTACATATGCATTCCTGACAGCCTTTTTGAGAGGCCAACTTCGATCATTAATAACTTTTGATCAGTGATGTTTCAAGAAAATTACTTTTGCACACATGCTCAGGGTACCTAAATTATTTACCATGTCTGATGGCAGCTTGCCAGGAGTTGATTCACTATTTTTACAAATTGGCAGTTGGATCAGTTGTAATTGGTGCAAAATAGTTGCTATTTCAGAAAAGCCTGATTGGTCAACTTTTCCAATTAATATATTTTTCCTCATGATTTATTTCTCTAATCCGTTTGTTGCACTGTATTCTCAAATCAAATGGCTATAGGCTTACAATTTTTTATGTCTATCGGAGGTCGTTTTACTAGTTTTCAAAGGCGATTCTAGAGTCAACCTAACCTATTTTGACCATTCTGCGAAAGTGTCAGAATTTATTTTTTTGGTGAAGACCTAGTTCATGTTTTCACTTCACATTCATCCAAATGTTGTGTTTGATTGATTTGAGCATAAAAATTGTTTGAAAATGATTTTTTTTTAGTCGGACCCACATTGGGACCTGACATGCTCTACAGAAACACAATCATATGGGTTGCACTGTAGTAATCACTTCAAATAGATTGTTATGAGTTGATCAATATATGTAGGGGTGCACAATCATAAGTACCTTAAAGGTTTTAGGTGCATGCAAGGTTTTGTGCAACATAAGGAAAATAATCCAGGGAAATCAAAGATTGAAATTAATGAGTGGTGTTGAGCATGAGTGTCCCTTTATTGATCATAATATATTCATGGCACTAAAGTTGATACTCCTCCATATAGGGAATATATTGGTGTGAATACCAATAATGATGCATTTTCAGTGGTCTGCAAACCAGTATTATGTTGTTATGAATTTGAGATAGTTGAATCAATTCCTTCTCAAGTAAATGATATATATGATGAGGAATGCTCAAGTTGTTGCACCAAAGACAAATGGGAACATGGAGTGAAGAGGCTTTGTATGTGGTTTGCGTTTGCACTAATGAAAAATGGATTTAGATAATTGTCCAAAAGTGCATCCGATGCAACTAAGAAAAGAATATGAAGAAGCTCGGTGCAAGGCAGGAACCAATAATGGACTCTTCAAAGAAAATCTCCCTTGATGTTCACATTACAAATCAAAAGCTTCATGTATGTGACATTTGTGGAGCTTTCTTGAGTTTTTATGACAGTGTTTGTTGGAAGCCAGATATTTGTGGAGGGATTCATTTGAGTTTGCAAGAAAAGTAAAGGGGCTCGAACCCTTTATTAAGTTTGATATAGAGGAAGAATAGATAGCCACACACATCCATAAGGGGCCAATTCGATGTGGCATTGAAAATGTACAAGAATTTCCAGGATTGCTGGCAATACACAAAGTAGATGTTTTGATTAAACTCCTCTGAAACTATCAAGCAAATTGGTAAGTGGTGCGCATATGTTTGGAGCTGGAAAATACAAATAGGTGAGGAGCGATCCACTGGAAGCAGCCATGGTAATAATAGGAATGAAGGGAGAGCATGCTAAGGTAGAACCATATGATTTAAAAACCTCATAAATCTAAAAGACAATACAACCAGCACACTTGGATGGCAACAATGCACTAAAATGCATGTTAAAAAGACTTTAGAAACTTTTCAAGCAAATGTGACTGGCAAGTGTGGATGTGGCTAGTGAATATGGGGCGTGACCTACTGAAACAGGGAGATGAGAGGTGAGTAACCCGCAGGCAATGGAGGAATGTGGAGGTGCACACCACACAAAAATAGAAAGGCCCGCACGTATGAGAGAGGAGCAGGGAGGCCCGCACCCATAAAAGGAAGGCCCGCACAAAGCAACAGGATGGCACCTTGGGTGTTGGGAGTAGCAGTGAGTGGTGCGGCCTCGAGGCAAAGGTATGAGGCCCGCGCCATGTGAGGAGGCCAATGTGTTGTTTGGAGGGGCGCAGCCTGAATAAAGCATGGGTGTATCCACCAGTAAGAGGATTGAAGGGTGCTATGATTGCATGATGCGCACAATAGGAAGAGAGGCCCGAGCAGTTTGGAGAAGATGTTGCCCATGCCAGTAATGAGATGGAGAGCTTGGGAATGCCAGAACAAAGAAAAAATTTAAAGTTAGGGACGACCTCGCTTGTCTCGCACAAAAATTTGTGACGTCATAAAAAAGGTGCGAGGTTGGGGAGAATGCACGGGAGGAGCCCGTTTTGAATTTTTCAAAATGTTAGTGATGTTTGATTAAAATGGGGTGGGCATAGTGCATTTTTAATAAACTTTAAAATATTGCCTGAGCAAGTAAAATATAAAGAGTGAAATATTTCACATATGAAAAATTTAATGGTGCACGGGAGTAAATAGTCTTTTCTATAGCAAAATAAATATTTTACTCAGTTAGTAAAATGTATTCGATAAAGAAAGATATGGGTAATTATGCAATTAAATATTTTAAATGAATCATTTAAAATATTTAAGGTGAGTGGGAGTATATTTGCTAAAAGTGAATTTATTCACTTTATAATTAGAGGACTATTATGTGTGAATATAAAGTGCAGCCACTACATTGTGAAATGAGCTGAGAAATGAAATAATTCTTTTGTTCACGGGAAATGGCTGAGATAAGAGCAACTGGGTGAATCTCCACATGGGTTGTTTTTCAGTTACTGTGCAATCATGAGAAAGTGTAGTTTTTGAGGGAATGTTTTTGTTGCTGCAAAGGAAGTAGGAAATATTCCTTTCAGTTGATCAATGGTAAATGGAGCTTCTAGATGGCAATTGCAGATCAAGTTTAGGGTTGCTCCTATTTGCTTCTATTTTCTATATCTTTTTTTTCTCTTCTCAATTGTAGGGGTTCCAATTTTTGAAAGCTCTGCAAGTCAGGAAAAAGTTATGGGTAGATTGTAAAGCTAGGGGGAAGTATTAATATTAGTCATTTTTAATCTGAAAGTGTGTGTTCTGAATTGTTTTGTTATGTTTATTTTGTTGATAATTGTCTCCATGGTTGAACTGTAATGCTATTTTGGATTCAATAATAATTTTGTTTGAATCTATTCATGCACATTTGTTGTATTTGAGTTACATTTGTTGTTTCCTTCTATTCTATGAATGGTGTATTTTCTTTAATAATGCACAAGCTTCTTTTATTATTTCCTATTGTTCAGGGATAATGTAATTGCTTTGACAAATGTGACAGGAGTGTTAAGTTTTAGGTGGATTTATAAGAAGAGTTATCAGAGAAAGCTTCAGTGGTCTAGTTGTCATAATGTGATAAAATTTGCAAGACATTTAGAGCATGTTCAATATTGAAATATGAATGCTAGTTATATGAATCCATAGCCAATTTTTATGGCACTAGTCCATTATCATGTATCTGTTGTTTTCAGTTTGGTCCCAACTCTTTAAATCAAAAACATTCCAAATTTATTTTGTTGAGTTGTGTTTGTCATGTTCTCCATGCTGATTGATGAAATTCATTCAATATCTTGCCAATGTTAAGTGATATTTTCGGTTTCTCAACATATTTATGTGAGAGAATCATCTGTTAAGAAATATCCTGTTACTTGTGTGTCTAGATTGTTTGATGTTGCTAAAGGGTTACCTCACTAAGTCTTATATATCCTGATGTGCAAGGGAAATGTGTATACATTCCATTTCCTCCCAGTTGGCCACTAGCCTTTGTGGTTCTTTTATATAGAGGTTGGCTACCCCTTAGAGAATTACAAATCCTAGGGTTGTAGTTTTAAAACACCAACAAAATGGCGACTCTACTGGGGAGAATTTGTTAAAATTATTATTGCAGAATCTAGCCTTAAGAGTCATTGTACAGAGTCAAATTATTTGTCATTCTGAATTTGTTCAAGTTTTGAAGGATTTCAACCCTGGAGAAGAATTTGTTGCAGTGAACCTGAACAACTTTGTAATCTGTGGTGCTCTACTAGTGGAAAGGAACTCAGAAAGAAGTTTAACTTTGAAAGAACTTCATACTGCTTGAAGTTCAATCCTCTGTGAAAAGAGGTGGCGACTCTGTTTGATAGAACCTGCTAAAAATTTGAAGAACTTTTCAGATCTATAAATATTACCAGTCAGGATGACAATTTGTAGCAGTTGAAAAGTTTCTAGGTATTCTTCACTTTTGGTTTTCAAAAAAATTGTATATGGAAACTATATTTGAACATCTTAGGAAAAACTTGGGTTCCCTATTGAGTGATTAGCCCTAAAAGAGGGAAAGAACAATAATACTCTATTCGCATACTTTTGAACTATAATTTGCAGCCTATGTATCTTGTTGAAATATGTTTGTTCTTGAAATTTGTCCACTAAATATATATTACATGTAAATGCATTTGTATCATGCATTATGGTATTCTAAGATTGTTATGAAAGGTAGAAATAGGGCAATGAATGATCAATTGTAGAGTTGATATGTAAAATTTAAAAAAGGGCATATCAAAATGTCTCAATACATGCACCCTAGTATGGTTCCAGATGGAACTATGGTTTGTGATCAGTCTCGGTTAGGTTGTCAAAGAGGTTTCAGCACTAGAAGGTATAGAGCTATCAATTTTAGTAGCCTTAGTGGTTACCCAAATGACATTCCAACTAAAGTCAGAAATAAGTTACCAAGGTTCATTGGTGATAAGGTTGAATTAGCAAATAAACATCCGCAAGAGTTCAAAAATCTGATGGATGATTATGAGATTGATCACGAAGATGTGATCATGAGACTATTTGTTCATTCCTTGAGAGGAGATGCAAGAGAGTGGTTCTCTTATTTACCAGCCTCTTTCGTTCATTCATGGGAAGAGCTCAAGGCAGTGTTCATGGAATAATTTGGAGAGAGGATTAACCCTGTTTTGATAAGGAAAAAGTTCATGAACATGGAGAAAGGAAAATATGAGTTAGTCCCATCTTTTAATCTCATATTTTCAACGATCATTAGAGAGATCCTAGAAAACATAAGGCCAAATGATGTTGAATGTTTGGTTGTGTAATTAGGAGCTTTTGATAAAAAGATGAGTTATTTGTTGAGGGATAAAGATCCTACAACCTTGCTCCAAGCATATCAAGTTGCTATAGATATTGAGAACAATTTGAGATATTCAATAATGAAAAGACATAGGGTTGTGAGTGTTGATCATCCTAACACACCTCAGGAAAATAGAACTCATGGATCAAATAATAAAAGTTCTTGTCAAGAGGGTAATCATGCTGCTGCTCCAATTTCTCCATCATTACAATCTACACAAAATATAGTGTCTCAAAGTGAAGGTAGTAGCTGTTTGTTTCAAGAAACTCAGAACATGATACACAAGAATGAAAAGTATGTGTCAAAATATGAAGATATATGTTGTATGAATGAGGACATTAACTACAATCAACTCACAATCAACACATGTGTAGATCCTTACAGCGGTGATGAAGAGGAAGATACATGGTATGATGAACAAATGAATATGCATGAGTTTTTTTCTTGCAATATCTTGTGTGATGAAGAAATGAAAGAGGTACAAGACATTATTCTATGCCAAGTTTTGATTAGTGAAAATACTGCAAATGTTGATAACATCTCCTCACAAATGAGTGATCAAGATATTGACGATACACGTGCAAGCATTCATTATGAAGATTTTGAGCATGGTTTGTATAGTGATTATTCTTTTTATGATCAGGATCATGGTGACAACTCATTTGATTATTTTTCTAATAATTATGAATTCCCTTATGATGATGATATGGAGGAAATTTCTTCACCTCAAGAATGTAAAGACATGATTGCTCATAAAATCACATGCCTCCAAGTAAAGGATCCAATTGCATTTGATACAAACTGAGAATGCAATTCATATTTGTTTTTAATGGAGTATGTTGATTCTGTCAATAGTGAAGACTTTGAACACAAACATATATGTGTTCAATATTCTGATCATGAGCATAGTAGTGATGGGAATGGTGAAGAAGGTGATGAACCCGCTTATGCTTTTGCTGGTCATGATTTCTTGTATGAGACAAAGATGGAAGTGTAAGCTCTACATAAGAGGATGATCAATGTGTAGTGGAGTCATATGACTCAAATGATGTGAGTGAAGAAGATTTGTTCCAAGTTGTGACTACTCCTTATGTTGATGGGAAACTGTTTAGTGAGCATTCAAATAATGTGATGTATGCACCTATGGATTGTAGTCATGAAGTTTTAAATATGATACATAAAACAACTAATAAAAAGATGGAAACAATTTCAGATGCTTGGCATATCACATCATGTAATGAAACTACTAGTTGTTCTAGTGATGGGATCACAAAGAGGGTCCATTTGCAGTCTCATGGTTCTGATGAATTTGGTAATTTGTTTGATGATAAAAGTGATGATGAGATGATGAATTCATCATTCAGTGTGTTAGAACCGTGTAATCTTGATTACAATATTACCAAGGTTGAAATATTTGTCAATACTTAGCTTAATATCATGGGGCATGTTCGTGCACATAAGGGTGATCATGTTGATTTTTCTTATGTTGGTCATACTAGCTTGAATGAAGTAGACTTGAAAAGTTTTATATCAGATGAGGATAACATTAGCATGCAAGATGTGGAGGACATGATTTCACTCCCAGATTATGTGGATATGGAAGAAATGTCAAATGTGTGTACTAAACAATTTGAGGATGGGAATAATATTGAAGATGTGTCTATCTTCTCTTCTAGTGATTGCAGTGAGTTTGAGTGCAATGATGACTTGAAGGATTTAGACATTCATGCTGAGGAGGCTGAGACTCTTATGTCAGAAATGAATATAATGGAAAATCCATTATTTGATGAGCCTCCATCTTCACTAGAGATGAGAAATGATGAAACATATTGGTGGAGAGATAACCTACTCTTTGTTGAGAGTTCCAATGATACATTTCACACATGGTTGGAATTTGGTCTCGAGCAAGGAAATGAACAATTTGATGAATTCCTTGAGGGTACCTCTTATGACTGTTTTACATTTGAAACATGTGAGTTAGGTAAGGTTGAATATCCTGGTGTCAGTTACTTGGAGGAATTTGAATATTTTTCAATTTCCAGTTCAGCTGAAAGGTATCTTTGTAGAACCTAACAATGAGATGAATAACAGGAAATGTTATTTTCAATCTAAGCATATTACATATGATGAATGTAACACACATGTGTCATGTGATGATGAAAACTTGTAGTTTATGATTGATTATACAATGAAGAATGACATAGATTGTATTGGCAACATTATGCTAAAAAAAGTTGTGAGAAATGTCAGTGGTAGTGTTTGTAATTAGGCAAATTTTAGTGGTCACCACATTTTCCAACTTGTAAGAAGAAGGTCACCTATATTGTTTTGGTTGGACAGATGCAAGCATGACTTGAGAGAGATAAAATCTTTTTACAAATTGGTATTTGACAGAGGCAAGTGTTGATCCTCATTTTTTCATTTGGTGACCCAGGGTCATCAGATGAAGTTGAAAAACGAGGTTACATAGAGAGTAGTTTGAGGGCATTGGATAGACTCATCATTTGGTCTACTCACCCCAGAGATCTGGAATATTTCTATGCCCATAGGGGGCATACATCCCCAGTCGGAGCCACTGATGGCACTCTAAAATTTTGCAAATTTGAGATGCCCATTTCAAAATTTTGCTTATGCACTTTTAGAAATGCACCTAATGAATCAGTATGAGGGAGTCACTTTGGAGGCTTGTAATTTAAAGCCTGATGATTGTCATGCAAAACCATTTGCAAACATACTTAGTTGACCTATGTCAGAAGGCATGTCAAATTTTAGCTTCCCATGATAAGTTTTGAAAGAGTTTCAAAA
>CM021108.1:333045914-333157455 GCA_007115665.2 Sequoiadendron giganteum | reverse complement strand
TTCATCTCTCTTTTGGGGAGAAGTTTTGTCCCACTTGGTTTTCTCCTTTTCTCCATTTGTGAGAGATTGCATTGCATATGCACATGGGTACCTAACATGGCCTAGTAGTCAGGACCCATCTTTGTTTCATTTTCATAATAATATGTTACTCCCTAATTTGCACTTAAGGGGGGGTGTTGGTGTAAATAAAGTCTTGTACGTAGTTAATTTATTATTAGGGGAGTTAGTTACACATGTTAAGTTTACTTAGGTCATAGGAAGGAATCTTTCTAGAAGGTGTTAGTTTTCATTAGATGTTATCTTATCTTTTGACTTGTAATACATGTGAACCTAGGTAATTATGATGAGTTGTCTCATGTCATATGATTAAGACACTTATCCTGTGAAATCTTGTATCTCACCTTGGCTATATAACCAAGGGGTATCCCTTATTGTACACATCACAATCATATCATTGAATCATATTGATAAGAATATAGTTTATTCTTGTCATATTCCATTCTCTCTCTTTTTTCTTTCCATTTTGTCTCAAGATCTTGGCAGCCATAGCCAATTCTAAGTTGACATAGTAGAAAAAATACCCATATTACCACCACCCGTGTGGCAATAAATATCCTCTTCATGATCTCACACAAGGTCAAGATCCCTAAGGTAAAGTCTATAGGTTGTCATTTTAGACTGAGGCATCTTATTCCAAAAGCTCTCAAGAAACACCTTTGGGCACTTCACGAAACTAGAACTAGGTTGGTATACAAATTTTACAAATGTGCTTCAAGGAACAATCCAAACATGTATTTCTTCAATCATATCAAAATCCTGGTCTATTCCAACAGTTCCAATATCTCACATAATCCATAGGACAACATCGGGTCTTTAGGATCTGAGTCACCTAGAGAGTTCAAATGTTAGACCACTCTCTCACAAGGGACCCAAGTTGTTTATGACAACCACGAGATCACAACATTGGAATAAAATGGAAGCAAGAAAAAAAACCACTAGTAACCCATCAACAAACAAAATGAACAATGCGAATAGCCAATGGGGCTATAGGCCAAGTGAACTTGAAACTCCCTAGAAGAGACCAATGCATAGAGACACCTTAAACAAGGAAGAAATGAACTACAAATAGAAGGAGGTGATGGAACAAAACAACTAGGATCCAAAAAAAGTGGTTGTAGAAGAGGTAGATACTGAAGAAGAGATAAACAAGGAGAAAGTATTGAAACATTCTAACAACCCCAAGGTTCTCAAACTAATGGATAGGTTGTTAAGAAAAGACCCAAACTCCTATTTCTTCAAGTTAGCACAAAGAAATGCTAAATTAATAATGGACGTCAATGTAGAGGCTCTCAAAGAACCCAGTCTTATTCCCTTAGGGGATAAATCAATTGTGAGACAAATAACCCAACCTTCAAAAATGTCGAACATGCCACCCGTGTTCTCACAAAATAGTGATCAGCCCAAAAATAACCCCTTGTTCAAAAAACCAACTCAAATTAAACAAGTAGGAATGGCACAAACCTATTAAGAAGGGACATCTCAGTATAAACCTGAAAACAATAATTCACCTCCTAGGAAATATATCCCTTAGAACACTTAAAGTGTCGACCCTTCCTAGAAAAATAAGTACTATCAACAAGGTGGAACACAAGGGCCCCCTTCGAACAATCAGTACCATAAATAGGGTGGAACATAGGGCCCCCCTCTGAAATCTCAGTACCATCAACAAGGTGGAACAAAAGGTCCCCTTTTGAGATAGCAATACTATCTACAAGGTGTCCCATAAACACATCATTAGGTTGAACTTTAGTTTAGTCCTACCCAACAAGGTGTGCCATAGAGTGCCCTTATTCCATCATCCCATCAACAAGGTATCCTGCCAACACATTATTAGGGTAGCCTTCAATAGTGTGCCACAAAGAACCCTTCTTCAGTCATCCCATTGATAGGCTATTGTTAGGTTCTATTACTTTAGAAAATAAAACTTAAATATGTCGATCGGGTAGTGTCCAAGGCTATTTGCAATAGAAGGTGTCTTGACTATCTCTTTTAGATTTTCTTTGTTTTTAGAGAAACTAAAATTAATTTTAACCTAAGGCCATTTAACTAGTTAATTGGAAAGTAATTTACCTAAAAACATGAAAAGTATTTAAACTTGGAAGCATAAGACAATTAATCTAGAAAAAATGATAACTAAGCTAATTAACATAGAAATAACTAAACCAAGGATCATGTAAGTTACATAAGTAGTAAAAGTCATAAACCATCTATGAAACATCTAAGTGATACTAGTAACAATTTTGATCATTAACAAAAAATAACTACATAATCAAAAGACAATAGGTGCTCTGGAGCTTCAGACTCCCATGATGAAAAAATCAATTACTATCCATGCAATAAAAAATACATAATTCTTTAAAGGAAAGTACTCATCTATTTAAGCTATCACCCCTTGAGTGGCCATTTCACAGGTTCCTACATTCTTAGGTCACATGCACAATGTAATCGAAATATTCTCCATTAATGATAATCTTCATCCATAATTTCAACAACTCAGAGATTGATATGCACTAATTTCTTTATTCATATATACTCAGAAAGCATGTCGACAACATAACATTACTATTCTGTCTTTTACTTATGGAGATTACATATATTTATAAAAAAAACCTCTAACTAAATCCTATATTTTACATGGTTTCAGATTACCATTGAAAATTTATATAATATATTCTAAACTAAATTTATGTCTTTAAATTCCCATTACATAAATATTAACAAGGCTTGAGTTGAGCCATGAAGTATTTTAAACTTTAAAGCATAACAAAAAATCAACTTAGAAGAAATATGATTTTGGTCCATCATCCTTAAGTTTAGGAGCATGTTCTAAGCACATGTATTTAACCTATTCTGAAGCTCATGTTGGTTGAATGCCTTTGATTTCTATACAGTGACTGATTATTATCCTAAAAAATACTTAAAACTACCCGTTAAATCTATATTGGCAAGTTACTTCAATAAATCACAAGAAATAAAGTTTATACTATTTTTCTCAAAAGATAAGAAATTATTATGCCTAAAGTTTAATTAATTGGGAGAGAATAAGTATTTTGCATATATGAGGAATGGTTTTATTATATTATTGTGATGAGGCTATTTTTACCTCATCACTTCCCCCCCTTCCTAATTTCTAGCAGGTCCTCCTATCCTCTGTTGTGACCCTTTCCCTCCTTTTTTCAATTCTTCATACTTAGCACTGATATCATACAGATCATTTGTTGCCTTATCAACTCTTAAGGTGTGTGTAGGAAGCCTTGATGACAAGTAGCCTCTCTTCCCAAATTTTGAAGACTCCATCATCCTTATCTGTATTAATATGAAAATAATTTGGTGAGAAAAGAAACAGGGGAGGTTTGTACCTCATTCCCATCCAATCTATTGTAAGGTCTTTTAGGATTTTGGCCAAGGTATCTGCTCTTTTGTAGGACCATTTGATGTTAAGAGGAAATATCACTTCTCTTTTATTCAAATATACTGGTAGTGGGGTGTATATTTCTTCACAGTCATGCCAAGCCTTACCAATCAGTTTTGGTCCCTATTCCATGAAGTGATTGTAACATAGTTGGAGGTTATCATTATATCTCTAATTCATAGTTTCTTTTATTTTAACAACTAAAAAGTGTGCTTTGAAAGTTGCAGGTTTCTTGTTGGGGGATTTGATCTGAAGAACCACATTCTTCTCTGCTTAAGAGTATTATCTAGTGCGTTGTTGCCATTAATGAACCTGATTACACATGGTAGATAAAAAAGATCTCAATTGCACTTCTCCAACAAAAAGGTTGATTAATAAATCAATATGTGTTTCCATCAGTAAATTGAACATATCTTTTTGCTCGGGAGTTGACTCTAAAAATACTTTAACAAATTCATGATCATCAGGGTCATGTGGTTGGTCATGGTAAATTCTTAGCAATTTCCATCTTAATAGTTGTTCATTTAAAAATATAGAATATAGCCTTGATGGTCTCCTACATGCTAGTAGAAATTCTCCTATTTGGCATGCATCTTGTTTTTCCCTATAGACCCTATCAAATGACTCTTTCAAGAGTACCAATTCCCTTTTCAACCTAATATTCTCAACCCTAGCATTCTTCAAAAAATAGAATCTTTCCATCCACTTCATCAATAATGGGGGAATTCAAACTTGGAACCATTCAGCTATAATTGGTTCAGTTTGAGTTCCCTTTGATTCCATTATTGGTTTATTGATGATTTATTGCAAATCATGTTCTAGTTCCACAATCTTACTAAGAGAAACATCTAATTCATCATTCTGTCTATTCTTTTCCTCTTTAAAATATTGAAAAAACTATATGAAATTGTTTTTCAAAATTTCAATTTGTTTGTCCTTATCAAATAAATTATCATTATATGTATTATTCTCTTGATTCAATCTTTGAATTTGTTTCTACAATTCATTAATAGATGTATCCTTCTCTTTGATTTGAAGTGTCAAAATTTTGAATCTCCTGGTCTCTTTTTCCTATTACAACAATGTGTTTTTCTATTTCTTCATTTTGTTGTACATGTTCTTCATTTTTCTTTAATTGATTTCTTAATTCATCAATTTCCAATTTCAATTTTTCTAGCTTTGCATTAACACTGTCATTTTTAGTTGTTTCAATAACCTTATTTACAAGGGAAGATAAATTTTCTAAAATATTATCTTCAACCTCCATAAAAGGTGGAGATTTCCCCCTCTCTTATTTTTGTATCTATTCATCAGGGCCTTTTTCTCTTGTCCTATGTGGGAAGGTATTTCTTCTCCTTCTATCTCTGAAGGTTGAAAATATTGCTCCCCTATTCCCATTATTTCAATATTATCAGTAGGGTTCTCAATTTCTATTGACTTTTCCTATTTTCTTGGCTTCTTTTCCTTTGAAGTATTTCCTATGTCTTCAATTGGGGGTTCTGTAGACTCAGAGGACAACCTCTTGCTTCTTCTTAACGAAGGAATTCTCTGAAAAGTAATTGTTGATATTTTCTTCCTTTTCCTAGAGGGAACTCTTTCTACGTTTGCATAAATAATTTCAACATCTCGTGACTGGTCTAGGGTTTTCAATTCATTGGATAGAGGCTTTGGTACTTCATCACTAGGAGCTATGGGAATTTAAGAGCTTTTTATGCCTTAGGAGAAGTTCCTCAAGAAGGTGAAGCAATTTGTTTGGAGGATTTCCCTTCCCCTAATTTTCTTTTAGGCATATATTTTTCAAATTTCCAAAGAAATTTCTCCCACTTACTTTCAAGTTTCTTTTGAAAATGATATTTAAAAATTAATTGAATTAACCCATGGTGTTTCAATGGACTTGAAACAACTTTATATCTTTCTATGGAGGAAATCACATATTCACTCAAAAAGTCAGGCAAATTAACCCTAAGAGCATGGTCTTCTTTTCCATGACGCAAGTGTATAAGCATGTGAAATGAAGGTTCTACCACAACAGTAAGTTAACCCTGATGGAACTCTCAAATTTTTCAAATTTGAGATGCCCATTTCAAAATTTTGCTTCTGCACTTTTAGAAGTGCACCCAATGAATCAGTCTGAGGGACCCACTTTAGAGGCTTGTAATTTAAAGCCTGATGATTGTTGTGAAAAACCCATTTGTAGACATACTCAGTTGATCTATGTAAGAAGGAATGTCAAATTTTAGCTTCCCATGATAATTTTTGACAGAGTTTCAAAAAGTGGAGTTGGAGGTTTTTGACACTGTTATGTTGTTTGTAAACTTTTTGTTCTGCAAAACAACTTCCTGTTTGAGCTTGGTTTTCGTAACCAGTTCATTGCCATGTAAGAACGAATGTTGTTCTATATTCAACATATCAAGATGATCTCACATGCCATTTTTTAGAGCCTCATGATCTGATTTTCTATTTTTAGTAGATCGAAACCGAATGCAGTTTGTTCAATTTTACATATGCATTCCTGACAGCCTTTTTGAGAGGCCAACTTCGATCATTAATAACTTTTGATCAGTGATGTTTCAAGAAAATTACTTTTGCACACATGCTCAGGGTACCTAAATTATTTACCATGTCTGATGGCAGCTTGCCAGGAGTTGATTCACTATTTTTACAAATTGGCAGTTGGATCAGTTGTAATTGGTGCAAAATAGTTGCTATTTCAGAAAAGCCTGATTGGTCAACTTTTCCAATTAATATATTTTTCCTCATGATTTATTTCTCTAATCCGTTTGTTGCACTGTATTCTCAAATCAAATGGCTATAGGCTTACAATTTTTTATGTCTATCGGAGGTCGTTTTACTAGTTTTCAAAGGCGATTCTAGAGTCAACCTAACCTATTTTGACCATTCTGCGAAAGTGTCAGAATTTATTTTTTTGGTGAAGACCTAGTTCATGTTTTCACTTCACATTCATCCAAATGTTGTGTTTGATTGATTTGAGCATAAAAATTGTTTGAAAATGATTTTTTTTTAGTCGGACCCACATTGGGACCTGACATGCTCTACAGAAACACAATCATATGGGTTGCACTGTAGTAATCACTTCAAATAGATTGTTATGAGTTGATCAATATATGTAGGGGTGCACAATCATAAGTACCTTAAAGGTTTTAGGTGCATGCAAGGTTTTGTGCAACATAAGGAAAATAATCCAGGGAAATCAAAGATTGAAATTAATGAGTGGTGTTGAGCATGAGTGTCCCTTTATTGATCATAATATATTCATGGCACTAAAGTTGATACTCCTCCATATAGGGAATATATTGGTGTGAATACCAATAATGATGCATTTTCAGTGGTCTGCAAACCAGTATTATGTTGTTATGAATTTGAGATAGTTGAATCAATTCCTTCTCAAGTAAATGATATATATGATGAGGAATGCTCAAGTTGTTGCACCAAAGACAAATGGGAACATGGAGTGAAGAGGCTTTGTATGTGGTTTGCGTTTGCACTAATGAAAAATGGATTTAGATAATTGTCCAAAAGTGCATCCGATGCAACTAAGAAAAGAATATGAAGAAGCTCGGTGCAAGGCAGGAACCAATAATGGACTCTTCAAAGAAAATCTCCCTTGATGTTCACATTACAAATCAAAAGCTTCATGTATGTGACATTTGTGGAGCTTTCTTGAGTTTTTATGACAGTGTTTGTTGGAAGCCAGATATTTGTGGAGGGATTCATTTGAGTTTGCAAGAAAAGTAAAGGGGCTCGAACCCTTTATTAAGTTTGATATAGAGGAAGAATAGATAGCCACACACATCCATAAGGGGCCAATTCGATGTGGCATTGAAAATGTACAAGAATTTCCAGGATTGCTGGCAATACACAAAGTAGATGTTTTGATTAAACTCCTCTGAAACTATCAAGCAAATTGGTAAGTGGTGCGCATATGTTTGGAGCTGGAAAATACAAATAGGTGAGGAGCGATCCACTGGAAGCAGCCATGGTAATAATAGGAATGAAGGGAGAGCATGCTAAGGTAGAACCATATGATTTAAAAACCTCATAAATCTAAAAGACAATACAACCAGCACACTTGGATGGCAACAATGCACTAAAATGCATGTTAAAAAGACTTTAGAAACTTTTCAAGCAAATGTGACTGGCAAGTGTGGATGTGGCTAGTGAATATGGGGCGTGACCTACTGAAACAGGGAGATGAGAGGTGAGTAACCCGCAGGCAATGGAGGAATGTGGAGGTGCACACCACACAAAAATAGAAAGGCCCGCACGTATGAGAGAGGAGCAGGGAGGCCCGCACCCATAAAAGGAAGGCCCGCACAAAGCAACAGGATGGCACCTTGGGTGTTGGGAGTAGCAGTGAGTGGTGCGGCCTCGAGGCAAAGGTATGAGGCCCGCGCCATGTGAGGAGGCCAATGTGTTGTTTGGAGGGGCGCAGCCTGAATAAAGCATGGGTGTATCCACCAGTAAGAGGATTGAAGGGTGCTATGATTGCATGATGCGCACAATAGGAAGAGAGGCCCGAGCAGTTTGGAGAAGATGTTGCCCATGCCAGTAATGAGATGGAGAGCTTGGGAATGCCAGAACAAAGAAAAAATTTAAAGTTAGGGACGACCTCGCTTGTCTCGCACAAAAATTTGTGACGTCATAAAAAAGGTGCGAGGTTGGGGAGAATGCACGGGAGGAGCCCGTTTTGAATTTTTCAAAATGTTAGTGATGTTTGATTAAAATGGGGTGGGCATAGTGCATTTTTAATAAACTTTAAAATATTGCCTGAGCAAGTAAAATATAAAGAGTGAAATATTTCACATATGAAAAATTTAATGGTGCACGGGAGTAAATAGTCTTTTCTATAGCAAAATAAATATTTTACTCAGTTAGTAAAATGTATTCGATAAAGAAAGATATGGGTAATTATGCAATTAAATATTTTAAATGAATCATTTAAAATATTTAAGGTGAGTGGGAGTATATTTGCTAAAAGTGAATTTATTCACTTTATAATTAGAGGACTATTATGTGTGAATATAAAGTGCAGCCACTACATTGTGAAATGAGCTGAGAAATGAAATAATTCTTTTGTTCACGGGAAATGGCTGAGATAAGAGCAACTGGGTGAATCTCCACATGGGTTGTTTTTCAGTTACTGTGCAATCATGAGAAAGTGTAGTTTTTGAGGGAATGTTTTTGTTGCTGCAAAGGAAGTAGGAAATATTCCTTTCAGTTGATCAATGGTAAATGGAGCTTCTAGATGGCAATTGCAGATCAAGTTTAGGGTTGCTCCTATTTGCTTCTATTTTCTATATCTTTTTTTTCTCTTCTCAATTGTAGGGGTTCCAATTTTTGAAAGCTCTGCAAGTCAGGAAAAAGTTATGGGTAGATTGTAAAGCTAGGGGGAAGTATTAATATTAGTCATTTTTAATCTGAAAGTGTGTGTTCTGAATTGTTTTGTTATGTTTATTTTGTTGATAATTGTCTCCATGGTTGAACTGTAATGCTATTTTGGATTCAATAATAATTTTGTTTGAATCTATTCATGCACATTTGTTGTATTTGAGTTACATTTGTTGTTTCCTTCTATTCTATGAATGGTGTATTTTCTTTAATAATGCACAAGCTTCTTTTATTATTTCCTATTGTTCAGGGATAATGTAATTGCTTTGACAAATGTGACAGGAGTGTTAAGTTTTAGGTGGATTTATAAGAAGAGTTATCAGAGAAAGCTTCAGTGGTCTAGTTGTCATAATGTGATAAAATTTGCAAGACATTTAGAGCATGTTCAATATTGAAATATGAATGCTAGTTATATGAATCCATAGCCAATTTTTATGGCACTAGTCCATTATCATGTATCTGTTGTTTTCAGTTTGGTCCCAACTCTTTAAATCAAAAACATTCCAAATTTATTTTGTTGAGTTGTGTTTGTCATGTTCTCCATGCTGATTGATGAAATTCATTCAATATCTTGCCAATGTTAAGTGATATTTTCGGTTTCTCAACATATTTATGTGAGAGAATCATCTGTTAAGAAATATCCTGTTACTTGTGTGTCTAGATTGTTTGATGTTGCTAAAGGGTTACCTCACTAAGTCTTATATATCCTGATGTGCAAGGGAAATGTGTATACATTCCATTTCCTCCCAGTTGGCCACTAGCCTTTGTGGTTCTTTTATATAGAGGTTGGCTACCCCTTAGAGAATTACAAATCCTAGGGTTGTAGTTTTAAAACACCAACAAAATGGCGACTCTACTGGGGAGAATTTGTTAAAATTATTATTGCAGAATCTAGCCTTAAGAGTCATTGTACAGAGTCAAATTATTTGTCATTCTGAATTTGTTCAAGTTTTGAAGGATTTCAACCCTGGAGAAGAATTTGTTGCAGTGAACCTGAACAACTTTGTAATCTGTGGTGCTCTACTAGTGGAAAGGAACTCAGAAAGAAGTTTAACTTTGAAAGAACTTCATACTGCTTGAAGTTCAATCCTCTGTGAAAAGAGGTGGCGACTCTGTTTGATAGAACCTGCTAAAAATTTGAAGAACTTTTCAGATCTATAAATATTACCAGTCAGGATGACAATTTGTAGCAGTTGAAAAGTTTCTAGGTATTCTTCACTTTTGGTTTTCAAAAAAATTGTATATGGAAACTATATTTGAACATCTTAGGAAAAACTTGGGTTCCCTATTGAGTGATTAGCCCTAAAAGAGGGAAAGAACAATAATACTCTATTCGCATACTTTTGAACTATAATTTGCAGCCTATGTATCTTGTTGAAATATGTTTGTTCTTGAAATTTGTCCACTAAATATATATTACATGTAAATGCATTTGTATCATGCATTATGGTATTCTAAGATTGTTATGAAAGGTAGAAATAGGGCAATGAATGATCAATTGTAGAGTTGATATGTAAAATTTAAAAAAGGGCATATCAAAATGTCTCAATACATGCACCCTAGTATGGTTCCAGATGGAACTATGGTTTGTGATCAGTCTCGGTTAGGTTGTCAAAGAGGTTTCAGCACTAGAAGGTATAGAGCTATCAATTTTAGTAGCCTTAGTGGTTACCCAAATGACATTCCAACTAAAGTCAGAAATAAGTTACCAAGGTTCATTGGTGATAAGGTTGAATTAGCAAATAAACATCCGCAAGAGTTCAAAAATCTGATGGATGATTATGAGATTGATCACGAAGATGTGATCATGAGACTATTTGTTCATTCCTTGAGAGGAGATGCAAGAGAGTGGTTCTCTTATTTACCAGCCTCTTTCGTTCATTCATGGGAAGAGCTCAAGGCAGTGTTCATGGAATAATTTGGAGAGAGGATTAACCCTGTTTTGATAAGGAAAAAGTTCATGAACATGGAGAAAGGAAAATATGAGTTAGTCCCATCTTTTAATCTCATATTTTCAACGATCATTAGAGAGATCCTAGAAAACATAAGGCCAAATGATGTTGAATGTTTGGTTGTGTAATTAGGAGCTTTTGATAAAAAGATGAGTTATTTGTTGAGGGATAAAGATCCTACAACCTTGCTCCAAGCATATCAAGTTGCTATAGATATTGAGAACAATTTGAGATATTCAATAATGAAAAGACATAGGGTTGTGAGTGTTGATCATCCTAACACACCTCAGGAAAATAGAACTCATGGATCAAATAATAAAAGTTCTTGTCAAGAGGGTAATCATGCTGCTGCTCCAATTTCTCCATCATTACAATCTACACAAAATATAGTGTCTCAAAGTGAAGGTAGTAGCTGTTTGTTTCAAGAAACTCAGAACATGATACACAAGAATGAAAAGTATGTGTCAAAATATGAAGATATATGTTGTATGAATGAGGACATTAACTACAATCAACTCACAATCAACACATGTGTAGATCCTTACAGCGGTGATGAAGAGGAAGATACATGGTATGATGAACAAATGAATATGCATGAGTTTTTTTCTTGCAATATCTTGTGTGATGAAGAAATGAAAGAGGTACAAGACATTATTCTATGCCAAGTTTTGATTAGTGAAAATACTGCAAATGTTGATAACATCTCCTCACAAATGAGTGATCAAGATATTGACGATACACGTGCAAGCATTCATTATGAAGATTTTGAGCATGGTTTGTATAGTGATTATTCTTTTTATGATCAGGATCATGGTGACAACTCATTTGATTATTTTTCTAATAATTATGAATTCCCTTATGATGATGATATGGAGGAAATTTCTTCACCTCAAGAATGTAAAGACATGATTGCTCATAAAATCACATGCCTCCAAGTAAAGGATCCAATTGCATTTGATACAAACTGAGAATGCAATTCATATTTGTTTTTAATGGAGTATGTTGATTCTGTCAATAGTGAAGACTTTGAACACAAACATATATGTGTTCAATATTCTGATCATGAGCATAGTAGTGATGGGAATGGTGAAGAAGGTGATGAACCCGCTTATGCTTTTGCTGGTCATGATTTCTTGTATGAGACAAAGATGGAAGTGTAAGCTCTACATAAGAGGATGATCAATGTGTAGTGGAGTCATATGACTCAAATGATGTGAGTGAAGAAGATTTGTTCCAAGTTGTGACTACTCCTTATGTTGATGGGAAACTGTTTAGTGAGCATTCAAATAATGTGATGTATGCACCTATGGATTGTAGTCATGAAGTTTTAAATATGATACATAAAACAACTAATAAAAAGATGGAAACAATTTCAGATGCTTGGCATATCACATCATGTAATGAAACTACTAGTTGTTCTAGTGATGGGATCACAAAGAGGGTCCATTTGCAGTCTCATGGTTCTGATGAATTTGGTAATTTGTTTGATGATAAAAGTGATGATGAGATGATGAATTCATCATTCAGTGTGTTAGAACCGTGTAATCTTGATTACAATATTACCAAGGTTGAAATATTTGTCAATACTTAGCTTAATATCATGGGGCATGTTCGTGCACATAAGGGTGATCATGTTGATTTTTCTTATGTTGGTCATACTAGCTTGAATGAAGTAGACTTGAAAAGTTTTATATCAGATGAGGATAACATTAGCATGCAAGATGTGGAGGACATGATTTCACTCCCAGATTATGTGGATATGGAAGAAATGTCAAATGTGTGTACTAAACAATTTGAGGATGGGAATAATATTGAAGATGTGTCTATCTTCTCTTCTAGTGATTGCAGTGAGTTTGAGTGCAATGATGACTTGAAGGATTTAGACATTCATGCTGAGGAGGCTGAGACTCTTATGTCAGAAATGAATATAATGGAAAATCCATTATTTGATGAGCCTCCATCTTCACTAGAGATGAGAAATGATGAAACATATTGGTGGAGAGATAACCTACTCTTTGTTGAGAGTTCCAATGATACATTTCACACATGGTTGGAATTTGGTCTCGAGCAAGGAAATGAACAATTTGATGAATTCCTTGAGGGTACCTCTTATGACTGTTTTACATTTGAAACATGTGAGTTAGGTAAGGTTGAATATCCTGGTGTCAGTTACTTGGAGGAATTTGAATATTTTTCAATTTCCAGTTCAGCTGAAAGGTATCTTTGTAGAACCTAACAATGAGATGAATAACAGGAAATGTTATTTTCAATCTAAGCATATTACATATGATGAATGTAACACACATGTGTCATGTGATGATGAAAACTTGTAGTTTATGATTGATTATACAATGAAGAATGACATAGATTGTATTGGCAACATTATGCTAAAAAAAGTTGTGAGAAATGTCAGTGGTAGTGTTTGTAATTAGGCAAATTTTAGTGGTCACCACATTTTCCAACTTGTAAGAAGAAGGTCACCTATATTGTTTTGGTTGGACAGATGCAAGCATGACTTGAGAGAGATAAAATCTTTTTACAAATTGGTATTTGACAGAGGCAAGTGTTGATCCTCATTTTTTCATTTGGTGACCCAGGGTCATCAGATGAAGTTGAAAAACGAGGTTACATAGAGAGTAGTTTGAGGGCATTGGATAGACTCATCATTTGGTCTACTCACCCCAGAGATCTGGAATATTTCTATGCCCATAGGGGGCATACATCCCCAGTCGGAGCCACTGATGGCACTCTAAAATTTTGCAAATTTGAGATGCCCATTTCAAAATTTTGCTTATGCACTTTTAGAAATGCACCTAATGAATCAGTATGAGGGAGTCACTTTGGAGGCTTGTAATTTAAAGCCTGATGATTGTCATGCAAAACCATTTGCAAACATACTTAGTTGACCTATGTCAGAAGGCATGTCAAATTTTAGCTTCCCATGATAAGTTTTGAAAGAGTTTCAAAAAGTGGAGCTAGAGGGTTTTGACACTGTTCTGTTGTTTGCAAACAGTTTGTTCTGCGAAACAACTTCTTGTTTGAGCTTGGTTTTCGCAACCAGTTCACTGCCATGTCAGAACGAATGTTGTTCTGTATTATCCATATCAAGATGATCTCACATGTTGGTTTTTAGAGCCTTATTATCTGATTTTCTATTTTTAGTAGATCGAAACCGAATGCAGTTTGTTCAGTTTTGCATCTGCATTCCTGACAACATTTTTGAGAGGCCAACTTTGATCATTAATAACTTTTGATCAGTGATGTTTCAAGAAAATTCCTTTTGTACACGTGCTCAGGGTACCTAAATTATTTACCATGTCTGATCACAGCTCGCCAGGAGTTGATTCACTATTTTTACAAATTAGCAGTTGGATCAGTTGTAATTGGTGCAGAACAGTTGTTGTTTTAGAAAAGCCTGACTGGTCAACTTTGCCGATTAATATATTTTTCCTCGTGATTTATTTCTCTGATCCATTTTTTGTACTGCATTCTCTGGTCAAATGGCTATAGGCTTGCAAGTTTTGATGTCTCCTGGAGGTCGTTTGACTAGTTTTCAAAGGCGATTCCAGAGTCAACTTGGCTTTTTTTGACCATTCTGCAAAAGTGTCAAAAAGTAGATTTTGATGAAGACCCAGTTCATGTTGTCATTTCACATTCGTTTGGATGTTGTTTTTGATTGATTTGAGCATAAAAATTGTTTGAAAATGATTTTTTTAGTCAGACCCACATTGGGACCTGACATGCTCTGCATAAAACACGATCATACGGGTTGCACTGTAGTAATCACTTCACATAGATTGTTTTGAGTTGGTCTACATATGCGGGGCTGCACAATCATAAGTACCTTCAAGATTTTAGGTGCATGCAAGGTTTTGTGCAGCATAAGGAAAATAATCCAGGGAAATCAAAGATTGAAATTAATGAGTGGTGTTGAGCATGAGCGTCCCTTTATTGATCATAATATATTCATGGCACTAAATTTGATACTCCTCCATATACGGAATCTATTGGTGTGAATACCAATAATGATGCATTTTCAGTGGTCTACGAACTAGTATTATGTTGTGATGAATTTGAGATAATTGAATCAATTCCTTCTCAAGTAAATGATATATATGATGAGGAATGCTCAAGTTGCTGCACCAAAGACAAATGGGAACATGGAGTGAAGAGGATTTGTATGTGGTTTGTGTTTTTACTAATGAAAATGGATTTAGATAATTGTCCAAATGTGTATTCGATGCAACTACGAAAATAATATCAAGCTTGGTGCAAGGCAAGAACCGATAATGGAATCTTCAAAGCAAATCTCCCTTGATGTTTGCATTACAAATCAGAAACTTCATGTATATGAAATTTGTGGAGCTTTCTTGAGTTTTTATGACAATGTTTTTTGGAAGCCAAACATTTGTGGAGGGAGTCTTTTGAGTTTGCAAGAAAAGTAAAGGGGCTCGAACCCTTTATTGAGTTTGATACAGAGCAAGAATATACAACCACACATAGCCATAAGGGGCCGATTCGATGTGGCATTGAAAATGTATAAGAATTTCTAGGATTGTTGGCAATACACAAATTAGATGTCTTGATTAAACTCTTCTGAAACTGTCAAGCAAATTGGTAAGGGGTGCGCATATTTTTAGAGTTGGCAAATACAAACAGGTGAGGAGCAATCCACTGGAGGCAACCATGGTACTAATAGGAATGAAGGGAGAGCATTCTAAGGTAGAACCATATGATTTCCAAACCTCATAAATCTAAAAACAAATGCAACCAAAGTACTTGGATGGCAACAATGCACTAAAATGCATGTTAAAAAGACTATAGAAACTTTTCAAGCAAATGCGACTGGCAAGTGTGGACGTGGTTAGTGAATATGGGGTGCGGCCTACTGAAACAGGGAGATGAGAGGTGAATAACCCGCGGGCAATGGAGGAATGTGGAGGTGTGCACCACACAAAAATAGAAAGACCCTCACATATGAAAGAGAAGCAGGGAGGCCCACACCAATGAAAGGAAGGCCCGCGCAAAGGAGGATGGCACCTTGGGTGATGGGAGCATTAGAGAGTGGTGCAGCCTGGAGGCAAAGGTATGAGGCTCGCGCCATGTGAGGAGGCCAATGTGTTGTTTGGAGGGGCGCAACTTGAACAAAGCATGGCTGTATCCACCAACAAGAGGATTGGAGGGTGCTATGATTTCATGATGTACACAGCAGGGAGAGAGGCCCAAGCAGTTTGGAGAAGATGTTGCACATGCCAGTATTGAAATGGAGAGCCTAGGAATGCCCGAACCAAGAAAAAATTGAAATCTAGGGCCGACCTCGCTAGCCTCACACAACAATTTATGACGTTATAAAAACAGTGTGAGGTTGGAAAGAATGCATAGGAGGAGCCCGTTTTGAATTTTTCAAAAGGTTAATGATGTTTGATTAAAACAAGGTGGGCCCGGTGCATTTTTTATAAACTTTAAAATATTTCTAGAGCAAGTAAAATATAAAGAGTGAAATATTTCACATATGAAATATTTAATGGTGCACAACAGTAAATAGTCTTTGTTGTAGCAGAATAAGTATTTTACTCAGTTAGTAAAATATATTCGATAAAGCAAGATATGGGTAATTTAGCAATTAAATATTTTAACTGAATCATTTAAAATATTTAAGGTGAGTGGGAGTATATTTTCTAAAAGTGAATTTATTCACTTTATAATCAGAGGACTATTATGTGTGAAAATAAAGTGCAGCCACTACATTGTGAAATGAGCTGAGAAATAAAATAATTCTTTTATTCACATGAAATATTTGAGATAAGAGCAACTGGGTGAATCTGGTGAATCTCCACATGGGTTGTTTTTCAGTTACTAGGCAATCATGAGAAAGTACAGTTTTTCAGGGAATATTTTTGTTGCTACAAAGGAAGAAGGAGGAAATATTTCTTTCAGTTGATCAACGATAAATGGAGCTTCCAGATGGCAATTGCAGATCAAGTTTAGGGTTGCTCCTGTTTGCTTCTATTTTCTATATCTTTTTTTTCTCTTCTCAATTGTAGGGGTTCCAATTTCTAAAAGCTCTACAAGTCAAGCAAAATTTATGGGTAGATTGTAAAGCTAGGGGGAAGTATGACTGTTAGTCATTTTTAATCTGAAAGTATGTGTTCTGATTTTTTTTGTTATGTTTTCTTTGTTGATAATTGTCTCCATGGTTGAACTATAATGCTATTTTGGATTCAATAATAAAATTGTTTGAATCTGTTCATGCACATTTGTTGCATTTGAGTTACATTTTTTATTTACTTCTATTCTATGAATGGTGTATTTTCTTTAATAATGCACAAGATTCTTTTATTATTTCCTATTGTTCAGGGATAGTGTAATTGATTTGACTAATGTGACAAGAGTGTTATGTTTCAGGTGGATTTATAAGCAGAGTTATCAGAGAAAGCTTAAGTGGTCTGGTTGTCATAATGTGATAAAATTTTCAAGACATTCAGAGCATGTTCAACACTGAAATATGAATGCTAGTTATATGACTCCATAGCCCATTTTTATGGCAGTGGTTCATTATCATGTTTCTGTTGTTTTCAGTTTGGTCCCAACTCTTTAAATCAAAAACCATTTCAAATTTGTTTTTCTGATTTGTGTTTGTCATGTTCTCCATGTTGATTGATGAAATTCATTCAATATCTTGCCAATGTTAAGTGATATTTTAGGTTTCTCAGCATATTTCTGTGAGAGCATCATCTATTAAGCAATATCCTGTTACGTGTGTGTTTTTATTTTTTGATGTTGCTAAAGGGTTACCCCCTAGGTCTTACAGAGTCTGCAGTGCAGGGGAAATGTGTATCGATTACATTTCCTATCAGTTGGACACTAGCCTTTGTGGTTGTTTAATATAGAGGTTGGCTACCCCTTAGAGAATTACAAATCCTAACTGGGTTGTATTTTTAAAACATCAACAAGCCCTCACAAGTAAATTATTTTATGATCCATTCAACAACTGTTCCCCAAGGTTCTAATATGGACATTATTTGGAACCCTTTGTTATTTCCTCTAGTACTAATAACTATCATGGGCTAAGGGTCTCCCTCTCTAAGAAATAATTTTGATAAATTTTGATATGTAATTTGGGGAGTCTTAGATAACTTAATACCAAAATTATCTAAACCGGAGACACGAGAAATTATTTTTGGACTCACATTAAAATGCTTCCCATGTAGTATCATCTAGCCATTCAAATAATTTTATACAAATGCATTCACCAACTGCTCATTATATCCTTCAAATTTTTTGATAAAATCCAATCATCCCACTTCTTGAAAAAAATTAGAAATATGGAATAATCCCAGTAACTTATTTGTTGAGGTTGTCTCTAATTTCTTCTTCACACCTCCCATTTTTTGTCTTTGCTCTTCCAATTCTGTTGACAATATTACAGTGCAAGAAGCTTGTGCAGAATTGTTTTGAAGATTTATCGAGGAATAATTATTTATTGATCTTTATTTGAAACCTTATTGTGCAATGATGATAATTTGCATGGAGGAGTGTGAAAAGAGTGTTTTACTACCAGTTAATCACTTAGTGGCTCAATTTACTAAATTAGGAGGAGAGAAAATCGTGCCAATTAATTACACCTTATTCAAAAATAACTAGTTATTTAAGTGAAAATTTGTACTTACTTACATTCTGTGATCAGCTGAATATTATGAACCTTTGTTGATTTAACAAGAGGATGGAATGGTATTTGTTGAGGTGACAACATATTTATTATGATATGAGTGAGGTAGCTTGTGAATGAAAAATTCATAATTGAGGACAAGTTGTCATAATGGATTTTATTTATGATGGTAAAATGGTGGTGTTCTGGAATAATTATACTAAGCACGGGTACCGAAGTGCCAACTTAAAAAGGAGGCACATGGGCATGTGTTTGAAAAATTAAAGCATCGGAAAGAAATTTAAATTTTATGAGAAGAGGCGGTTGGAATGGAAATGGATAAGTTCCAGAGAACACTTATGAGCATGCAATCGAGACAAGTGAATAAGTTTCAGAGCATGCTTGAGGCATACACTCAAAATGAAGGTGGATAAGTTTCAAAGCATAAGAGCTCACAAACTTAACAAGTTCCAGAGCATCGTCGAGAGATGTAGTCAGTGTAGCAACCAAAGACAAGGTTCCAGAGCATTGTTGAAAGATGCAGTCAGAGCAGCAACCCAAGACAAGGTTTTGGAGCATCGTCAAAAGATGTAGCAGAGCAGCAACTGAAGACAAGGTTCAGGAGCATCGTCAAAAGATGCATCCAAAAAGAAGAAAATGAATGTATGAATGAACTTGAACTTTTGGAGCAGTTTTTGATCAATCACCATTCTACAGGAACGAAACAAATGATGCAATGAGTTGAGATGCAAGTTTTAGAGCACCACTGCAATCAAGCTTCTTAGTTTAGGAGCACTGCTTTATCTGAAAGTAAGTTTCAGAGCATTGAGGCACCCAAACTAACAAGTTCCAGAGTATCGTAGCAAGATGCTCTGAAAGTTATTTTTGATTTATAGTAAAGTCCTGTAAAATATAAACAAAATCTAGCTAAGTCCAATGAAAATAGGAATTCATGAAGAATTTTTTGAAACAAATTTTGTACACATTAGTTTTTATTACATTTTTTCATATATTTATACAAAAAAAATAAAATTAATACACAATATGCAAGGTTTATATTGACTCTACCAAGGTAGAGTTGATACATTGGATCTCACCCCGAATTTCTACCAAATTTGTAAATTATTCCTTATTGACATGTTTTTAGTAGATACGTAGGTGATGACCATTTACAAAGAGAGTTTGTGTATCACCATAAATAGATTTCAATTCAAGCGTGTCATTTGAAAACACTTCAGAAATTTCATATGGACCTAACCAATGAGTTTTTATTTTTCCTTGGTGATCTTTATATTTGGAATCGAACAACAAGGCCCAATCACCACTATTGAACTCTCTTTCTTTAATGTTCTTGTCATGCCACACCTTTTGTTATTGTTGAACCAACTTAGTTTGATGGACAACATCCAGATGAACCTCATCCAACTCGCTTAGCTGTAAAAGTCACTCTATTTGGGCTCATTTCAGATCTAGGCCCAACTCTATAGTTGTTCTCAGAGTTTCAAGTTCAAACTCAATGGGAAAGAGAGGTTTCTTCCCAAAACCAAGCTCATAGGGGCTAAACCTAGTTGTATATTTCCATGTATTGTACACCCAAACGGCTTCAAGAATTTTCCTCACCCAATCTTTTCTCCCTGAAGAGACCATTTTCATCAATATGTTCTCTAGCTCCCTATTAGTCACCTCTACTTGACCATTTTCCAGAGGGTGATAAGGAGAGGACTTCTTAGGACTCACCTAAAATTGGTTTGTGAATGTCAAGATAACTTTGGACATGAATTGGGGTCCTTGTTCTATAACTATGGTTCTAGGAGCTCCAAACCTGAGAAAAATATTATTATAGAGGAAGTCAACAATTTGTTCCTCTCTAGCAACTTGTAGGGCCTGAAATTTTTCCCATTTAGTCAAGTAATCAGTGCAAACCAGTATGTATTCTTTCCCTTGAGGGGAAGGATCTATGGGACCAATAAAATATAGTACCCATTTCTCAAATGGTTCAAGAACTACTTGTGGCTGCAAAGGCATTTCAATAGAAGTTGTTGGTCTTCTAATCCTTTAACATTCATCACAATGATGAACATAATTTTTTTAAAAATTATACATTGAAGGCCAATAATACTCTAGACCCAAGATTTTATGAGAAGTTCTCTTTATAGAATAATGACATCCAAAAGGATCATCGTGACATGCTCTAAGGATATTGTATGTTTCATTTGTCCTAACACATCATCTCAAGACCATTTCAGGGCCACATCGAAATAGTACCCCATTAATCCATTTAAATGGGGAACTTTCTCTAAAAATTCACTTCCTCTGTTTTGACATAAAACTTGGTGGTACTTTTGAAGTAGCTAAATAGTTGGCAATATCCACAAACCAAGGGGTCTTTGTAGAAATAGAAAAAAAAATTTCATCTGGAAACTCATCTTGTATAGGTAAATAGTCCCCATCTTCTTGTTTAATTCGAGACAAAATGTCTGCTACTATGTTAAATTTCCCTAGCTTGTCAACTATTGTTATATTGAACTCCTGAAGGAGTAGTAACCACCTAATTATTTGTCCATTTACTATAGGTTTATTCATCAGATATTTAATAGCTGAATGGTCTATATAAATAATAAATTTATACCCTATAATATAATGGCTAAACTTTTTAATGGCATATACCACAACCAAGAATTCTTTTTTTTTTTGTTGTGTAGTTTCTCTCAGCGGATGTCATATTTTTTCTAATGAAATATATGGCTTATTTACCCCCATTCTCATCTTCTTGTCCCAATACTACACCAATTACATCATATGAAGCATCGAAATATATGTGGAATGGGAGATTCCAATTAGGCCAAGGCAGTATGGGAGCAGAGATAAGTTTCTCCTTTATTGTTTCAAATGATTGTTGAAACTCATGTGTCCAGTTAAACTCCACATCTTTCTACAGAAGGGAAATCATAGGGGCCGCTATCTTACTAAAGCTTTTAATAAACCTCTGATAGTATCTAGCATGCCCAAGAAAACTTCTAAAATTTGTTTGCATCTGAGGAGTAGTCATTGTTGAACAACTTCAATTTTCTTGGGATCCACTTTAATTCCTTCATAAGAGATATGATGACCTAAGAATAATCCTTGTTCCACCATTATCAAACACTTTTTGTGGCTAAGGGATAGTCAGTGATCCTCACATGTCTCTAAAACTCTATCCAGGTTTTGAAGGGCTTCATCATAGGTTAACCCATAGACAGTGAAGTCATCCATGTAGACTTCGACGCATTCATTAACAAGAACAACAAATATAGCCAAAATGGCTCTTTGGAAATTTGCAGTGGGTTATAAAGTCCAAAGGGAAGAACACAATATTTAAATGTTTCCCATGGACAAGTAAACACCATATTATCTTGATCTTCAAGTGCTACCTGAATCTGATTGTAACCACTAAATCCATCTAAAAAGGAGAAATATTTCCTCCCAACTGAATTGTCCATAACTTGGTCAACAAATGGTAGGGGAAAATAATCTCGATGAGTGGCTTTATTAAGTTCTCTATAATATACGCATATTCTCCACTTACCATTTTTCTTTGGAACAACCATAGGTGAAACCCACTTACTTTTAGAAATGGGATAAATAAATACTGCTCGAAGGAGTTTATCAATTTCAATTTTGACGATATCTTTTATTGTAGGATTGAGTCTCCTCTATGGCTAACGCATTGGCCTTATATTAGGATTAGTATAAATGTGATGCATACAAACACTTGGGTGAATTCCCCTCATGTGTGTATAGTCCCAAGCAAAATATTTAGACCTTTTTACCAAAACATTAAATAACCTATCCTCTTCTGATTTGGTCAACCAACTATTGATGTTGAGGGTTTTTCCCGATAGTAACATAATCATTTTTGTTCCTAGGTGGATGGAGGTGACCATAAGTATTGTTCATAACAAGGTATTGAGAGGAAACCTATGAGGTATAATTTTGTGAAATCTACCAATGTCTTCAAAAAAATGATTAGTCTTGGGAATCATATTGTCCAAAGGGAAAGGCATTCCCATAGTAGTATATTCTTGTTCAATCCCATGTACATTTATTGGTTGTCCCAAGATTTTTGGTGCATCCACCATTTCCTCATCACTTGGGCTTATATCAAGGTGTGATATATCATTTACCAACTCATCCTCTAATTATTATCCATGTCATTTAATCACTACCATGGCTAATAGGGTCAAACTATCTTGACCATTAGACTCTTCTGGTTTGCCAACCCAAATTTTGTTACATTTGGTGGGTTTATCATGAGGGTACAAGAATAAATGTTTACTATCTAGACCATGTGAAATGGTCATTCCTCCCTATCTATAGTCAATTTTAGCTATGACAGTGGCCAACCATGATCTTCCAAGAATTATTGGATAGCTATCTTTGGGTGTAAGTGACTAAATTACCTAGAAATCTATTGGATATTCCCATCCATCAACTTTGACAAGGATGTTTTCAATAACACCCTTGGGAATGGCTATGGACTAGTTTTCCATTTGCAAGATTGTAGTTGTGGGATGTAAATTAGTGAGACCTAATTTTTCCATCATGTCTAGAGTCATTATGTTAATGGTTACTCCTAAATCCACTAATGTATTAGGTATTTCTACCACATTAATTGTGACAGTTATTAGTGGACTACGGGGGTCATCATATTTTGGAGCAGTGGTCTTTCCAAACAAAAATTCAACTAAATAACCATCGATATGCACAATATTTATTCTCTTTGTTTTCCTCCCCATTGTTTTAATGCACATCTGCTTGATCATTTGGTTCAACTCCGGAATCTCCTATATTGCTTGTAGAAAGGGGACCTCCATTTGTAGTTTTTAATTTCCTATATTAATGCAGTTTCAGAGGTCAAAGTCACTTCTAGGGTACCTTTCAAAATGGTCAATTTTAGACGTTCCAGAAATGATGTTTGAGTTATTTTTTTGAAGTGGTATCCTTCCTAAGATCAGTTGGAGACTGATCTCTCTCCTCCTGAGGTAAGTCAGAAGCTCTTGCTGACAACAGTGGTAGAGTAGTGTCTGTAGTAACAATTTGGGTGGGTTCTAGAGGTGGAGTGCCTTTATTTAGGAGGTTCATCCACAATTTCTTCAATGGTTGGTGGTTGAATTGTTCTACTAGAGCACAACTAAAAATTTCCATAATGTATGGCATTTAGTCCAATAACATTATCCTGTATAGTGGAGTATACCAGAGTATTTTATCTATTATTCTTAGGATTGGAAAGTGATTGCACCGAAAGCTGAGGTTGATTTATTTTCACTTTGTGGAAGATTATAGGATGGTGGAAACAAATTTTGTTGTTGATTTCTCTGAGGGCCAGTATAGAATTGATTTTTTCCTTGGTTCCATTGAGGAGCAATATGTTGTGGATACCACTTCTGTTGAGTTTTTTTTGGCCACTGTTGAGTTCCCCATGATTGGTTCACCAATTCAAAGGGCCCCCATAGGGATCTCCCCAATTAGGTTTTTAAGGTGGTGCTTGAGGCCAAACTGGAGTCCATTGATTATTAGGCCAATTGTTTTGGGGTCTCCAAGTAGTATTGGAATTTTTCCCATAAGAAAAATTCCCTCCTTGACGTTGATTGACCACATTATTTTCTTCTTCAACCTATGCGGTCCTTTTCTTGGAATTCTTGAGATCTATAAGAAGCTCGCAATGGTTTGTATAATGATTTTGCTCACAAAGTTGACAAATAAGAGCCTTGTCTAGAAAACATTCTCTCAAAAGATGTTTATTGCTACATCGAGGACAATAGATGGACAAACTCTCAGGATTGCTAGTCTTAGCTTGTATACCATCTAGTGTAGTGTTCAGTTGAGCCAGTATGTCCATTTTAAGGTTCAGTTTTTCTTCTTGAAGCTTGCCTATTTCATTGGACCCTCTAAAAAGAGTATTTTTATGGATTCCTCCTCGAGTACGTGATAAATTCTAACACAAATTACATATGTCATCAAGGCCCAATTGAGACACATCTCCTTGTCCCATTAGATCAAGGCTTCTTCTTGCATCCTCATCGAGTTGCTTAAGAAATATAGTCTTGAGAATCTCAACACTAATTGTCTCTTCTCCACATCGTTTAGACAAGAAAATAAACCTGTCTAAGTAGTCCTCTAGACTCTCATCCTCATTTTTCCTAAGTTTAAACAACTCCTCCTTATGATCACTCACCCTACAAAAGCTCTAGTATTTTTGCAAGAAAGAATTATCCATATCATCCCAAGATGTAATAGACCCATCAACTAATCCCATAAACCAATGCATGGTCAGATCCTTCAAAGTAGAAGGGAACAAATTCAATTTTTGTTTACCATTTTTATAGTCATAAGTTCTATAGAGGACCTTAAATTTGAAAAGAAACTGGTTTGGGTCTTCCAAGGAAAAACATCAAAAAGTTGGAAAGAAATTTGGAGAGATGTTTTTTATCGTAGTATCATCATCTACATCTAGAGTAATAGGATAAGTGAACGTTCATGGTATCAAATCATTTTTGTTGTGGTTAGCATTATTTCGGTTAGCTTCAAGCCTAAAATCACCCACGATGTCTAGAGGAATGTGTTCCTCCTAGATAATTTCCTTGATGATGGTTTGTTCCTCTAGATGATCTTCAAGAAAATAATGGAAAGTATCTGGTGGACTAGGCTCAAGTAATTCTTCAACAGGGTGATCTTTCGAGGCTTGGTCCTCCCTATGTATGATTGGAATGTATTTTGGGGGGATCTTTGGTATAAATATTTCGTGAGGGCCTCTTTTCCTAACCATGTAGAAAAGGAAGCCAAAGGGGATATTTTGGGACTAAAAGGGTATTCAAGATATCTCCTGTTAACACTCAATAAATAAATCTAGTCCCCAAAAATGGTGCCAAAAAGTGATAGGTTGTCATTAGGTTCCATTACTTTAGAAGATAAAACTTCAATATGTCGACTAGGCAATGTCCAAGGATATTTGCAATAGAAGGTGACTTGACTATCTCTTTTATAATTTTTGTATTTTTAGAGAAATTGAACTTAATTTTAACCTAAGGCCATTTAACTAGTTAATTGGAAAGTAATTTATCTAAAAAGCTAAAAATTATTTAAACTAGGAAGCATAAGACAATTAATCTAGAAAAAATGATAACTGAACTAGAAAGTATAGAAATAACTAAACCAAGGAGCATGTAAATTATAGAAGTAGTAAAACTTGTAAACCATCTATGAAACATCTAAGTAATACTAGTAACAATTTTAATCATTAATAAAAATTAACTATAAAAACAAAAGGCAATAGGTGCTCCAGAGCTTTACACTCTTATGATGACAAACTCAATTACTATACATGCAATAAAAATGATAGAATTCTTTAAATGAAAGTACTCATCTATTTAAGCTATCACCCCTTGAGTGGCCAGCTCGCGGGTTCCTACATTCTCAGTTCACATGCATAATTTAATCAAAATATTCTCCATTAATGATAATCTTCATCCATAAATTCAATAACTCAGAGATTGATATGCAAAAGTTTTTTTATTCATATATACTCAAAAAGCATGTCGACAGCATAATAGTACTATTTTGTGTCTTTTACTTCTAAAGATTACATATATTTATAAAAAAACCTCTAACTAAATCCTATTTTTAGATGGTTTTAGATTTCCATTGAAAAAGACTATAACAGATACTAAATTGACTTTATGTCTTTAAATTCCCATTACATAAATATTAATGAGGCTCAAGTTGATCCATGAAGTTTGTTAAACTTTAAAGCATAACAAAAATTCAACTTAGAAGAACTATGATTTCGGTCCATCATCCTTAAGTTTAGGAGCATGTTCCCAGTGCATGACTTTAACCTGTTCTAGAGCTTGTGTTGGTTGAACACATTTGATTTCTATACAATGACTGATTATTATCCTACAAAACACTTAAAATTGCCTGTTAAATCTGCATTGGCAAGTTACTTCAATAAATCACAAGAAATAAATTTTATACTATTTTTCTCAAAAGATAAGCAATTATTATGCCTAGAGTTTGATTAATTGGCAGAGAATAATTATTTTTCATATATGAAGAATTTTTTTGTTATATTATTGTGATGAGGTTATTTTTACCTCATCACCCATCAACAAAGTATTCTGCTCAATAAGGTGTGCCATAGAGCGCCCTTCTTAAATCATCCCATCAGCAAGGTATCTCACCAATGCATCATCAAGGTAACCTTTAGTTTAGTCCTACCTAGAAAGGTGTGCCATAGAGCACACTTCTTTAGTCATCCCATCAACAAGGTATCTCACCAAAGCATCATCAGGGCAACCTTTAGTTTAGTCTTTCTCGGCAAGGTGTGCCACAGAGAAACCTTCTTCAATCATCCCATCAACAAGGTATCTTTCCAATGTATCATCAGGGTAACCTTCAATTTAGTAATGCCTAGAAAGGTGTTCTATAGAGTTCCCTTCTTCATTTGTCCCATCAACAAGGTATCCCACCCATGCATTATCAAGGTAACCTTTAGTTTAGTCCTACCCAATAAGGTGTTCCACAAAGCACCCTTCTTTAGTCATCCCATCAACAAGGTATCCTGCCAACATATCATCAGGGTAACCTTCAGTTTAGTCCTACCCACCAAGGTGTGCCACAAATCACCCTTCTTCAATCATCCCATCAACAAGGTCACTTGCAAACAAATCATCAAGGAAGCCTTCAGTATATTCCACCCCAAAAACAAGGAGCTAACCCTCCTTACTTGTAACAAGGATTTAACCCTCCTTGCATCCCATATGGTTATCAAGGTCCTATACCTTCACAATACCTAATATATGACCAAAACCTGGTAGGGAAACAAGGTTATTACACATAGGGTTTACAAACACATGCATGGAAAATAGATATGGAACTAAAAATAGATGTTGTCACCCAAAAAATAGAATACCTACACTCTTTAGGAAATTTTCCCATTCCCTTTCGATCATTTCATCACAGCAGTACCCTTTCAAAAAAAAATTGAAATACCTAGGTTTGATAAAAACTATAAAGGAAGAGGAGATCCAATAGAGCATATACGAGACTTCTTAGTATCATGTATGGAGGTAAAAAATAATGATGTCTATCTCATGAGGCCCTTTCCATGTATCCTTACATTTCATGCTATGGAGTGGTTCACTCGTCTACAACTAGGAATGAAAACTTCAATGAGCTATCTAGAAAATTTATAAGCCACTTCTCATTTAACATAGAGCAAGATGTCACCAGAAAAAAAATTTCCACAATCAAATAGAACCAAGGAGATACCTTACCTCCTACCTATAGAGATGGAGACACAAAGTGAGCCAGTACAAATGACCTATTCTAGACAAGGAGTTGGTGGATATTTTCATCATAGATGTCCTACCTGAAATAAACTATCAACTCACTATGCTATGTCTTGTAGACTTTGAGGAAACAATTTAAAGAGGGTTACATATTGAGAGAGACCCCATGGCAAGGGGAGTCCTTAAAAACAATAGAAAAAAAGATAATCCATTTAGCTCAAATGAGAAACCTAAAGTCTAGGCCAAAAACAAGAATATTACAAATGACAAAGTGTTAGATGCTAGAACAATATGTAATACACAGAAAACACATCGAAACAAACCATAGGTGGAACAAACAAGCTATGGTCCCAACAACACACAAAAATACCAAATTACCTATCCCAAGAAAAATCAAGTTGTAAACCAAAAGAAAAATTAGGGAGATAAATAGATGCAATATGATCAACCCTAGAGGAAGTTCATAGTACTAGGTGAGTCACTTGAAATAGTCATGCACAAACTGGTAAAAAAAAACCTCATCAAAATTAATGATCTCCCAAATTATGAAGAACCTAACTTTAAGACACCACGGTATAGTGAGAAATAATTATGTGAATTCCATAAGATCAAAGGATATATGACCAACAATTATGTGCACCTCAAACACATCATCCAGGACTTGATAGATAAAGGGGAAGTAGATGTTGAACATCGACCCAGAAACAAAGGTCTTCAAATATACTCAAACCTGGTCCCAAACCACACTAAGAGGAATGATAAAGGAAAGGAACAAGAGTACCAAAATGCTAATTACACGTACAATGCCATAGTTTTAGGAAACCTCTCATAAGTTAATGACAATAGGGAAAACATAGTAACAATACGAGGAGGAGACAACAACTGCAATGTAACTACCTGATGAGGATGAATTACAATACAAGGAGCCCCTCCAAAACACACAAGCAAGTCACCAAGTGATTATAGCATTGTGGAATAGTTAAAGAAGACAATTTCACTAATCTCAATCATAGAATTTTTAAAACTATCACCTGCACATAAGGAAATATTGAAAAAAACATCAGTCCCTAATGACCTCGATCCTAGTTAGTTCCAAGCCATGCTTGGAAAAATCATAGAAAGTAATCATTTAGTCTTTTTAGAGAAATATCTACCACAAAGAACATTCCACAATCAATCTCTATACATATAGGTCGGTGTTCACAAGACCATGGTCAAACGAGTATTGATAGATAATGGTGCAAGTTTAAACATTTGTACCTTAAAATTTCAAACATCTGGAATACTGAGAGGGGAGAGGTGAATTAGTATTCTTCTAAAAATATTAAAACCTTTAAATGGATTTCCAAATAGCATAATTAAAAATTACTAAACAAAACACAACACCACATAACACCAAATTTTATCATGGAAACCCAAGATGGGAAAAACCATGGAGAGGGTTAACTCTCAAGTATTAATTAATTGGTTATAGAATACAAAGGGTGGATCACTATCGGGTTGGATCAATTTTGGGTTGGCTCACTATCGGTTTGGCTCATTGTCGGTGGGCTCACTGGTCTAAATATGAAAACCAACTATTATAGGTAAGAGACAACTTACAACTGAAGAGAATATTACAAAATTTGAACTACTAAAATTGCATCTGCATATGCATGAATATAGTTCTCAGTGAGGGTAAACACATTTTTATAAACACAACTCTATCTAACTATATCACATATATCAATTTGCAATATATATCAACAATTCGCTACCATACATCACATATATTCATTCATTCTATCTTTGAGATTATGTCGCTCCACTTATATACTAGATCTACATGTCCACATAGTTAGCTTGCACTTGGAGCTATAAGTGAATGAACGTGATACCCAATATGTCAAAGTAGATGCAAACATTTATCCCACACTATGCCAAAATAGGGTCGAACCAAAAACTACGTAGACAAAAAAACCCTTATGCCCGTAACATCGTTGCCAAAACAAAAAATAAGCGGGAGACGAGAATACCAAACCAATCAATGACATCAATGAAAAATATCAACAATCTCCTCCTGTCATTGATGACAAAAAAAATTCCAGAATGCTAAAAATTCAAAAAGATAAACTCCAAGACTCCCCTAAGATGTCTATCTCTATTTTAGTTATTTTTCAAAAAAAAAAAAATTTCTTTGAGTTTTTTCCCCCTTTTGACATCAATGAGTAAGGGGTGTTGGTAAAACTATTTAAGAAGCGTCGGATGTGACATCAGAGAATGAATTCTTGATCTTCTAAAGATGGGAAATCCACTTACCCTTATTCTCATTCCACTACAATATTGCTTCAATTCACATCTATGTATGAACCTGGATAGATGCAAGAAGAGATTCTCCATCAATAATTGAGCAAGGTTCAAAAAGAGTAGCCTATTGCACCTTCAGGAGGGCACAATTCATCAATGAATCTCCTAGAGATTTCCTAAGGGTATAATTATGTTGTATCACTGTTGTTTCAGTTCAAAATACCTCTTGTGTATTTCCTCAATCGAGGATCTCCCAGAACCAGACAAATCTTCAAATAGCTTGAAAGACTGATATGCTTGCCGAATTGCTGACTCAATTGAGTCAATATCTTTTCTAATTTCAATTGTGGCATCCGGCCACTGTAGGATGTACACGTAAAAATTTTTTCCTTCTTTGAAAATTTCTTGTCCTTGTTGGATAAGTTGATGAAGGTTTGATAAGGTACTTGCACACTGATCTTTTAACTCTTGTAAAATTTTATTCTTTTTAGCTTCCTTTTCCTTCTATCGCTTTTCATTCATACATGCAAATAGGTCCTTCACAACATTGACTAATGTTCTACATTTGTCTACATTGCTTCTAGACTGATCTAAATTACATTATGGATTAATGCTTTGAAGAGTGGTAATGGTCTCTTCAATCAAGTTATTATTTTTCTCTAGCTCTATGATTCCTTCTTGTTTACCGGTATTAACTTCTTCCACAATTACCTTTTCTTCTTATTTTCTTCATGGTTCCTCTCCTTCCTTCTCAATTTTCTCTTCCTTTTCAATTATGTTTCCTTCTTTTCATCCACATTCACTGAAGCAACATTTTTATCTTGAGATTGAGAGTGCCCAATTTTTTGAGGACTCAAATAAACATTATACACTTTTGCATTTGTATATTCTAATACAAGGTTTACAACATTTTTTGTATCCAATTTTTCATGAGAGAAAGTGGGGGAAATAGATGATGTAGTTGAGCCATCATTGATCAACATCCCAAGTTTACCTGCCATGCTTGTGAGCTTGTCAATTACTTTTTCTTTCAATTTTCTTGCAACCTCTTTATTTTCCATAAGGGTGTGTTCCCTTTTCTTTGTTCTCAACCCAGACTTTCTAAGTTCCTTAAAATTTTCTAAAATTTCTTATTTTACAAGTTTTGAAACAATAAAGATAGCTTCATTTACAATATCCTTATCAATCTACCTAGAATTTTATCGAATTGTGTTTAAACCAACCCAGAGACAATTAGGAATATCCTCTTTAAAATGTTCTACATTCCCATCTAATCTTGAGCAATACAAAAAAATTCTTTTGTAATGTTCTTGTTTCCTTTGTACGTGGAAATATTATATAAATCATCAACTTCTTTAAAGTTTCCTTCAACAATAATTTAAAACAAAGTATCTACATTAGGAGTATCTTGATTTACCTATTTTGATTTCTTCTCCCAAACCAAAATATGGTCCTTGTCTGGTTCAAATTTTGTTTAAAATTATTTAATAACAATATTAACTTTAGATTCTTTGATTCTTTCACCTTCTTGCTTGGAGTAGATGAAGGAAGGCCTTTCTTCCTCTTATCGAACAAACTCTCCTTTCCTTCTAGAGGACCAACTACTTTTACAAGACTACCAGATGAGTTACCAGTTGCAATCTAAGTGATGCTTTTGATTGTTGAGAGGTCTTCCTCAGTTATACCTCATTCTTCCTTTATCACCTTTAGAGTCTTCTGAAATTTATTTTTGACTTCCTTTGACATTTATTCTTCCCAGATTTCTTAGGATTTTTCTTCTACAGTTCCAAACCTTTTCTAAGAGGCATTTACCAGACTTTGTAACAAATTTTTTGCAAGGAATTCCACATACTCTTCTAAAAATTCATACCCCAATTTGGGTATCCACTAATTTCTTAGAAAAATGAATTTCATTATACATTTGTCAATAGTGACTATGAATGTGATATCGTTCTTATATTTGGAGAGTATAGACTCAAGGATTCTATCCCGATTATGCATTTTATACTATAATAAAGAGATAAATGAAGTGAATTCCATTTACTATGCAACAAGATCGCCATACCTCTGCATTCGCTCAAGAATTTGATGAGAAATTTGTTTATCAGACAACCATACAACTGAACCAAGACCAAGCATTTCAAACATGAAATATAAAAGCAAACAGAGTGCAAGGGTTCCATATGAGAACACAACCTTCTTCTTGCTTTGCTTGCATTGATTCATATTCTCAATAAATTATTTTTTGATAAGTTCACATAGGTCATAGTCCACTCCATTGACTACCATATCGTATGTAGTGTAGACAGTTGTAGAAGAGATGGAATTATCTCTATTTGTGTAGTAAAAATTTTTTCCAATGACTTGTGCAACATACCCTACTGCTACATTTGAAACTGTATGAACTACTAGAGACCTACCATAAACAATGGCCTGAGTTAGGTTTTCAACTTCTTCTTTTTTGAATCCTTTCGATATTAGAAGAATTTCAGTGTCATTCAACCTAGTAACAACCTTCATGACCTCTTCTCTAATCAGGTGAGCTTCATCTAGCCACATAAAAGTTTCATAAATCTTCTCATAGCCATTCACACATGCAATGTCATGAAATGTGGAAACTCATTCCAAACATGCAATTTATTTTCCACCAGAGCCTTGTATTTCACTTTGGTATTAAATTCATCTCCAGTTATTTAATTTATCCATAAATAAAGAAACTTGGTGTGATTGAACTCCTCAAGCTTTGAATGAATGAAAGCCCTAACATATTTTGAAGGAATGAATCCATGTGGGATTCTTGACAAAAAAACTAGTCATCTCATTCTTGATTGATATATCTAGATACTTCTTGAATTCGGGATGAGGTTGAGATGCCACTTTGACCAGAGAGTGAGTAGCCATGACTATAAGCATAGAGAAACTCAAGAAAAATAAATTTTTAAAATTCGCAAACCCTAGGATGCAACACAACTTCTTTCTTCTTGGATCCTTACAACTTTTTTGCTTGAGTGATCAAAAAATGACTTGCAAAAATTCCTTTATGAAAATTTCGTAATAAATGCACCTTTTTTGTAGTAATGTGTCAAAATTCCTTTCACAATTCCCTATAGATTAGACAAATGTGACTTTACCAAATGTCTACATGTTGCTCTAAACTTCCTTCCTTTCCTGGGCAACAATTAAAGAGCAGCTAATTACCAGAACAAATGTTTGTACTAGAGCTAGATCTTTTTTCTTCTTTCTTTCTCTAGATCCTATTCATTTTGGCCTTGAGCTTTTCTTTATTGACCTTCTTTGTTGGTTCGATTGGATTGACTACACTAGTTTTGTAGAATATTGCAATGTGTCCAATTTTAATGCAATTGTAACACCTATTGGATCTCTCCTTTTGTTCTAACTTACATTGGTTAGCGTTACGTCCATATGCCTGACATGTATAACAATAACCATTGAAATAATTATTTCTATTTGGTTCCCTATATTTATTAGCTTTATAACCATTGAAAGAGAGGGGTTTCCTACTTACGTGTTGTTCTATCATAGACTTACCTTTGTCTTCTTTTCTAGATTCTATTTTAGCTTCTTTTACTGGATTAGGTTCTTTCCTTTTATTGTGCGAGCATTCACCAATTTCATAGCCTAAACCTTCCTTGTTGGCCGGTGATTTTTTAGCTTCTAATATTTCATCAATATTTTTTGAAATTTCTTTATATTTGATCTCTTTCTTCTTTGATTCTTCTAAATCTAATTTTAGATATGCAACTTCTTGTTCTAGCTTCTTGCATTCATCAAAATTTCCTTTGACTACATTGTTCAAATTTTCCTTGTTCTTTTCATCTTCTTCGCGCTTAGCCTTCAAATCAAGCATAATACTATTTTCTAGCTTTAGTTCATTAATGACCTCCTTGTGCCTTAGCTTGAATTTTTGGATCTGATCCTTCAATTTACTGATGCAATAATTTTCCATTTGAAGATTTTTTGAGAGAGCCTTATTTTCATCTTCAATGATTTCAAGTTCTTCAAGAACTGACATTAGTTCTTTATGATCCATGGTAGATCTCGGTACCATATGTACAACCTTCTGGATCTCCTTTGAGTTTTTAGACTCTTCTAAATGATTTGGCTCTGATACCAATTATTGAACATTCAAAACACTGAGAGGCAAGGGGTGAATCAATATTCCTCTAAAAATATTAAAGCCTTTAAATAGTGGTCCACATAACATAATTAAAAATTAAAGAACAAAACACAACACCACATAACACCAATATTTGTATCATGGAAACTAAAGATGGGGAAAACCATGGAGAGGGTTAACTCTCAAGTATTAAGTAACCTATTGTAGAATACAAAGGGTGGCTCACTATCGAGTTGGCTCACTACTAGGTTGGCTCACTGTTGGGTTGGCTCACTAATGGGTTGGCTCATTGTCGATTTGGCTCACTACTGGTTTGGCTCACTACCGGTTTGGCTCACTACCAGTTTGGCTCACTACCAGTTTGTCTCACTAGTAGTGGTTTCACTACCCTAAATATGAAAACCAGCTATTATAGCTGAGAGATGGCTTACAGCCAAAGAGAATAATACAAAAAATGAATTGTTAAAATTGCATCTGCATATGCATGAATACAGTTCTTGCTAAGGGAAACAAAATTGTACAAACATAGCTCTATATAACTATATCACATATATCAGTTCATAATATATATCAACAATTCACTACCATACATCACATATATTCATTCATTCTATCTTTGAGATTATGGCGCTTCACTTATATACTGGATCTATATACCCACATAGTCGGCTTGCACTTGGAGATATCAATGGATGAACGCATTACCTAATATTTTGGTGTAGATGAAAAAATTTATCCCATGCTATGATAAAATATGGCCGGACCAAAAACTGTGTATACCCAAAAGCCCTTATGTTGGTAACATCATTGTCGAGACAAAGAATAAGTTAGAGAAAAGAATACCAAACCAATCAATGACATCACTGATAAATATCAACATAAAATTCATCAAATAGTCGGGGTATTATGATGACGTGATTGAAAATGTCAAGATTATCACCATAAGAGCCTATGATGACTTGGAAATAAATTCTGAAGGAGAAACTAGGTTGCTAGTGCAGATAGGACCAACCATCACAAAACTACTTATCAAGTATTGGATCTTGAGTTGTTGTACAACATCCTCCTAGTATGACCTTGTATCCATACATTACAAGAATTCCCTTCCATGTTTCATCAATTCCTAAAGCTTCCCCATGAAGGAAAGGAAGTAACACTATATATTGATCCTGAGCCTTTCCATTTATGTGCAAATTTGGAGAAGTGCAATAAAATCCAATGTGTGCCTAGCAATGACATAGCCTTCCATTCATTTTCTTATGTTGAACCTTCCATGCTTCGATCAACTTCTACCAAGAACACATCAAGTGAGTAACCAAAAATGGAAGCCAAGATTCAAGTACTTGATAAAGGAAATGGGAATTACCATTTCAACCAAGCATTCTACATTGAAATGCTTCCACCAGCACCTGAAGTATATGGAGGTACAAAAGAGATCAAGATACTGCAAATGATATCCAAGAACATGATCTTTAATAGATGGGGAGACATGAAATATGAAGAAATATTTGAGGAGGATATAGTGGAACATGAGGCCTTGGGCTACATAAATAAGGATGATTAGAGCCTATCATAGTGGAATAAAGGAAGATAAATATGGGGCTAGGTTATAAACCAAAGGATATGGTCATTCCAAAAAGTAGACGAACCTCTTGGAAGAAATGAGAAACTTCTGTTAGAATTAAGGCCCTCGATATCTATCATATCATGGAAAATGAGTTACCCATCAAAGAATTATTCAACAACTTTAGAATTGATAGGTTCCATCTCCAGTACATGGAAACCATTCCCAACATCTATTACCATTTTGAAATAGACTCTAATGAATACAAATAGGATTCTCCTTCCATCATCGGATATGATTCCCCCACTTATATTAATGATGACCTAGATACTCAATGGGAAAAAGACACCAACATCATACTCACCCTTTCACCTACTTGCATAAGCTTTATAGACAATTATGATAGCCTCACACTCTATTACCTACAACTCATAGATTGCGATCAACAACAACATACACCTATTTTGGATCAATTCCAAAATGATGAGGCAATTGTGAAGTTCATGGAACTTCAAATAGGCATACCAACTGGAGATCAAAAATCAAGGTTCATCATGGATCTAGAACAAGAGGCATACTTTGGTTGGAAGATCGAATCTTCTAGTCACAAAAATGAAAGAAAAACATAAAATTATGATCTCGTAGGGAAAACCACATTATGGCTCTATTGGAACCAAAGAAGAGAAAAATAAAGGACACATTTGATGGTGTAAACATCTCAAAGGCACTCAAGGATGGAGGATTCAATCTCCCCATATCAAAATATCAAGAAAGATCAAAACTCCTAGTAAAAGAAGTAGATTCCATAAATGTTGGCACACCCAAAGATAACATACCATGCAACATCTCTTAATCTTGAGGAGAAGGAAAATTTCACAGCATTCATCAATGAGAGAAAGGAAAATTTTTCTTGGACTATGCTGACATGCCTGGACTAGATCTAGCATTAGTGGTACATCATCTAGTTTCTGTCCATGGAGCAAATCATATCAAGAAAAAACTTAGAAAAGTGCATCCTCAAATAGCATTACTAGTAAAATTAGAACTAAAGAAACTATTATATGTGGATTTCATCAAACCCATTGAGTATCCAAAATGGATATCAAATCTAGTACGAGTGTCCAAACCTATTGGGGGCATAAGGATATGTATAGACTTGAGAGACATGAACATGGCCTATCCATAGGATGAATTTTCATTTCCAAGAATTGACATGGTTTGTAGATATAACAATAGGGCATGACATTCTATCCTTAATGGATGGTTTCTTTGGATACAACCAGATAAAGATCTCTCTAGATGACCAACACAAACAAAATTCACTTGTGCTTGGGGTAATGTTTTCTAGAATGTGATGGCTTTTGGTCTAAATAATCCAAGAGAAACCTATCAAAGAGCAATGACGATCATATTCCATGATATGTAACACATAATCATGAAGGACTATGTTGATGACATTCTAGAAAAGTCATTCAAAAGGACAAATCACTTGAAAAATCTAGCAAGGGTGTTTGATTGAATGAAACAATATAATTTGAGACTCAACCCTAAGAAGTGTGTGTTTGGAGTAGCATCTGGAAAGGTCTTGGAGTACGTAGTATCAAGAAGAGGGATATGAGTGGATCCTACAAAGATAAAAGATATAATAGAGATGCATCCTCCAAAGACACTAAAAAAGTTAAGGAGCCTACAAGGGAAGCTACAATCCATCAAGAAATTTATCACACAATTGGCAGACAAGTGCCACCCTTTCACTCATCTCCTGCATAGGTACATCACCTTAAAATAGGATGGGAGATGCGACCAAGAATTCCAAAAAGTCAAGGAGCACCTACTTACTCCTCTTGTGCTCATGCCACCTACTCTAGAAAAGGAGATGATACTTTGTGTCTACCAAACAAGCAACACTAGGAGCTCTCTTGGCCTAGATAGATGATATTAATAAAGAAAGAGTGGTCACTATATCAGTAGAACACTGGTGGGATATGAAATAAAATACTCACCCATTGAAAGATCATGTCTCTTTGTCATGTTTTCAACATAAAAAATGAGACATTAGATCCTAAATAGAAAGGTGAAGCTGATTTCAAAAGCAGACCCACTCAAATACTTACTGGAAAAGGCAACCCTAATAGGTTAAATAGCCAAATGTGTGATGATCTTGAGTGAGTTTGATATAGAGTACGTGGATAGGAGAGCTATCAAGGGAAAAATTATAGCGGGCCAACTGACTGAAGCACCCACAGATAATCATAAACCTCTCACAATGGATTTTCTAGATGAGAGTGTCTTGATGACATAATAGATAGCCAATGGACTCTATACTTTGACGGGTCCCATACTCAACATGGCTATGGAATAGGTATTCTATTTCTCACACCATAGGGAGATAGTATACCCAAGGCCTATAGGATTGCACTACCATGCACAAATAACATCTCAGAATATGAATCTCTTATCACGGGGATCCAAATGGCTATTAAGTGGAGAATAAAAGAGCTACATGTCTTTGGAGACTCTTAGCTAGTAATCAAATAAGTGAATGATGAGTACCAAAAAAAAGATGATAATGCTACCATATAAAAGGATGGTAGACAGCTTCAAGGAATAATTTATCAAAATAACCTTTGAGAAAGTTCCCCAGATCAATAACATAGCTATTGATGCAATGGAAACAATAGGCTTGCTGCTTGACATTCCTTAGAATGTGCCTAAATATTATTTCCTTGTGGAACAACTACTCATGCCTGCATTCGACATTCTAAAACCAGAAATGGTATGTGTTGTTTTTGGTCTTTACTCCCCATGGTACCAAGACACTTTTGAATAAATCCAACATAATATCATACCACTTGACCTAGTGACTACTAACAAAAAACCTTCACCCATAGAACTTCCCGCTTTATAGTCCTAGGATAAACCCTATACCGTTGTAGTCTAGATGGTATGTTACGCTAGTTCCTTAACACATAAGAAGCACAAAAAATCGTACAAGGGTTCCATGAAGGTATTTTTGGATCCCACTCTAGCATACCTAACCTAGTCCAAAAGTTACTTAGAAGGGAAAAATATTGGCACTCCATGGAGCAAGACTGTATTCAACATTCTAGAAGATATTGACAATGTTAGCAACATAGTGATCTAGTTCATGCACCAACACAAGAGTTGAGACCCATCACAACACCATGGCCTTTTTTGCAATGGGGATTAGACCTAGTAGGTAACATATTACCCGCTTCATCTAACATGCATAAATTCATTATCACAACAACAAAGTACTTCACTAAATGAATAGAGGTAATTCCAATGACCTATATCACTGAAAAACATATATCAAAATTCATTTGTAGGGATGAAATTCCCCAAACAATTATAACAAAAAATTACACCCCATTCAAGAATTAGGATGTCCGGGAAATATATTCCAAGTTCTCTATCCAACATATATTTTCCATGCCCTACTATCCTTAAGGAAATGGTCAAGCTGAGGTATCCAATAAAACAATCCTGAAAATACTGAAAAAGACTATCAATGATGTTGATCCTGATTGGAATTTGTAGCTAGACCCAACCTTATGGGCTTATCGAACCAACATTCGCACACCTACTGGTGACAAACCATTTTTCGTTGGTCTACACATCAGAGGATATACTACCTATCAAGGTCGAAATCCCCTCATTGTGAGTTTCATTAAAAGGCATGGTCAACAATGAAGAACACAGAGTATCTAGACTAAATTAATTAGATCTCCTAGATGAAAGGTGTTTGAGTGCATTAAACCATTTACAGGTTTATCAGAATCAGTTCAGACAAAGCTATGCTAAGAGAATCAAAGATACAAACTTTCAAGTTGTTGAATTAGTCCTCAAAGAGAATCAAAAAGTACAATTGAATCAGGATGAAAAAGGAAAATTTGAACCCAACTAGTTAGGCTTGTTCATCATCATAGTGAGCTACAACTTTGGGGCATATTAGTTGGCTACTCTCGAAGGAGAACCTCTATCAAAACCACTGAACAAAAACCACCTCAAGAATTTTTACACATGAAGTGCATCAGAATGCCCTGGGAAAAAGGGTAAAAATCCAAAAAAATAATAGAAAAAAAGATATAAATAAATAAAAATAAAATAAAAAGAAAGAAAAATAGTAAAGAGAAATAAAAAATCCTTTGAGTGAAAATCACCTTTTTCGTGCTCCTAGTACAATTACAATAGTGAAAACCTAGGAAAAAGATGCTATGTGTGAATAAAACTTTTATCATTATCTATCGGTACTTCTTTCATAGCATCCACCCATCCATTTCATAAAACATGAATCCAACCATGGATTGCCACTAATTAAGGAAATTCATTTTATTGGGGAGAACTTCCCAAAGCTAGTCATAAAACAACAAAAAGGTCAAAAACACTAGAAAACAATTAAAATAAAAAACATGCGAAGACATTAAAAAAAACATTGTTGGGTTATTCCTTCACTCAAACAGTCTAAGATATCAAAATTTACTTGAATCTTGAATAGCTAGTTCAAATGAATTTCCCACAACATATCCTCTAGAGACAGAAACAAAAAAACAATCCAGATAATTAATGTTGTTTATCCAAATATAGTTTATGCTTTGAGTCAAATAGTTGAACTATGTGATCTCTACATTTACAATGTAGGCAAGGCTTTTATAGCCCCTGAGACCCTAGGTTAGTCCCCTAAGGTTTCCAACATGCTTTATTTCAACTTATTCAAAAAAAATCAAAATCCAAAAAAAACCATAAACAACATACAAAATCCAAAAATATTCACAAAATAGAAAATATCAAAAAGACTCAAACCAAGCAAACTATGAGCCTCTATGTGTATAACATAGGAAAGGATTATCTTTGATGAGCCCTTGAGGCCCTAGGTTAGTCCCCTAAAAACAACAAAAAACAACATCATAAAACTTAGAAAAAAGACACATCCCATCATCAAATTTTGCAATAAACATTTCACCCATAATAAATGAATCATCATAATTATCCTTTGACAAAACAAAAAAAGAAAGAAAGAAAACATCAAAAGATAGAGATCTCTCGAGGATGTCCATAAGGATTTAGAGAAGAAGGAAAAGGGGGAATTGAACATCATTTTGATTTTCTATTTGTAAGGTATTTTTGTAATAATACCATGGAAAATACTTGCTTTATTGAGTGTATGGAAGTTGTATTAAAATAATTCGTGAAGGAATTACATGTTAGGTGCTCTATACCTCTCGGTGTGATAGGTCTGAAAATTTGTTAACACAACCCCACCCTATACTTTAAACAAGGTTTCCATATGTCTACTATGAGAAAAAACGTTCTTTGTTTGTAGATTCAAAGTCCACCCAAACTATACAAATTCACCTTGGTAATTCATACCCTAGTGCATCATATTTGTTTGCTACATCAAATAGGATTGTTCAAACTATGAATTTTCTAAAGCAAAAAAAAAAAAATCATCATATTTCGTTTAATCAACATCATATCTCTCTCCATCATCAATATTTATTCTTATTAACATTCATCCTGCATAAAACATCATTAGTACCATATCCATTCTACATCCAAAAATGTTTTCAATACATATCATGATGATAATAAACCAATAAGAACATCATGTATCATGTATGGGGATGATGCAGACCCAAGAGGCTCAATTATGCTAATTAGGCCTATTTTACAAAGCAACATTCCTTTAAACCTATCATAGGACCATGAAACCTTGGGGCAGCAATTCATATGCCTTCAAACCTCCAAAATCAAAAAAATATTCCATTGCTACGGACAAACACATGTCAAACTTGAAAAAAAACCTTGTTTTAGGCACAATTCATGAGGGTTTATTGGAAAAGACACTTCCAAAGCCTCCTAGACCATGCCACCCACTCAGAAACTCATATTTTATCCCCAATATGCTCAAAAGTTCATAAAATAGCCATCCCTAACTTCCAATTGTCCAATTCAAGACTATACCCATCAAACCATGCACCTTTCCAATGGAATCCACCCCAGAGGCTCACACGAAGTTATGAATATCACTTAACCTTCAAAAAAAAAAGTATTAACATGTTTATTATGCCTATCTAATCCTATCCACTGAGTCACAGGTCTTCACAGTGGGTGGAAGGCTTAGAATGGCATTTTGACTCCTATCACAACCCCCAAAACAGTGTAAATAGGCAGTTTCAGGAAAATAATGATTTCTCCCTCAATATGAATGTTCAAATCATCAAATAAAATGAATTTGAAATTTAACTCATATGTATACACATTAAAAATTATTTTTAGAGCCAAAAGATACTGTACGGATCCATACCAAGCCTACAAAGTTCAGGAAAACAGGAAAACCATGGGGTTTGGGACCACCCGACAGTAAAACAAGGATATCTCACTCAATTTTTAATGAAATCACACCATTCCAATTCCAAAAGAAAGGTTATTAAATTATCTATCCAAAAATAATAGGCTTGTAGTGTAAAACGATACATACAGGTCGTACAATGCACGAGATCAGCAATTTCTTAATGGAAAACACAAAAAAACAGCAATCTTCTTATTAGAAACTCATTCCAAACTTATTCAACATCCTCCCTTCGAGATATTCCCACAATATATCATGTTACCACCTTCAAATAACCCCTTGAACTGACCAACTACCATAACCACCCTTTGTTAGAGTCTAAGATGACAATTTTTGCCAATTTTGCTCTTAATCACTATCCCATTACAACTTGATCAACTTGATTTTGCAAATACCGCCTAACTGACCTATTAAGCCCTCCAATACATTTAAAATGGTCATTGAGACCTTATTTAACATGGAATAAGACCCTACTCCCCATATCCCTTAAAACTCATGATTTCACATGGCTTTTGCATTATGAATCAAACTAACAAATTCAACTAAATGATTCAAAACCTTTTCAAATTACATTATGACTGGTCCTTTAGACCTTATTAAGCATAAATGAACACAAGACACACCTAGGTATCAACTTAGACTTCACAAGGTGTAGGTTCTCTTGCACCATACACCCCCCCATAAAAAGGACTCTTGCCCCAAGAGTGGAAACTTGTTCTTGGCCTTCTCATTGTTGCTTCAAACATCTTCAAACCTTGTACTGATCTGTTTAGTCCTGGATCAAAATTTGGTGTTGTTCTATGCCTTAGACCTGCAGATAAATAAACATTAGAATCATAGAAACTTGTTCTCTTCCTTGCTCCACCCATACACAGATAGCTCCTCACCATTCCTTGCACATTCTGCCTTACTAGCTCTATGATTAAACCTGCATGCCTCTACTTAATTTGTTCTTTTTGTAATGCCCCTAGACTTACCATGTCACCATCCTCTTGTACCCCTGCACTAACAACTTTATCCTCTTTTGCATTACCAAATTTCACTTGTCTTGCAGCAACCTTCATAGTAATGGGACACACCATGGTCCCAGCAAAAATTTCACCTTGTCCTTCATACTTCTTTGCACACTTAGCACTTCCCTTGATCAAATCAGACTTAGGCTTGAGTTCTCTCTTTGCCCCTTGCAAAAAAAAACTCCCTGCTATTTTAACATCATTTTTGGGTGCCTTCCCTGCTGTGACAACACCACCAATCTGTTCTAAACCTACAACCATATCAGACTTACTGTCCTCAGGCCTTAAAGGCTCCTTCTTGCCAAACAAAACTGCCTTAGACTTACCCTTATCCCTTAGACTTGTTTTCAAGGAAAGCAACTTAAAATTTTTTTCCTCCTTCTTGATGGTGTATGTGTTCTCCCAACCATCATATATAGACCTCCTATCAAATTGCCAAGGCCTCCCTAAGAGTACATGATAAAAATCAATTGGAAAAATATCACATAGAACCCTATCCTTATACTCTCCAATCTAAAAATCAACATATGCTTGCTCTTTTACCACCAAAGTTTGATTATCATTGACCCAAGAAACTCTATAAGGTGATTCATGAGGTAACTTTTCCAAACTCAACTTATCCACCATCTCCCTAGACACTAGATTATCTTGAGAACCAGAATCAATGACAACTTGACACACTTTACCTTTGCTTTTGTGTGTAGTTCTGAATAGACTCCTCCTTTGACTCAATTCTTCCTCCTTGGATGCTTGCAACACAATTCTCCTTATCATGAGTGCCTCTCCTTCTTCTGATGTAAGGTTGACTATAGGTGAATTCCCACTCTCTTCATCTTCATGCACTAATTGATTCCTCCTTTCTCCACCATAAGAGCTTGAGCCTTGCTTTTCAGGACACTTGAAGGCTGGGTGTCTAGGCTGGTTACAATTGTAGTATCTTCCTGAGAATTGATAGGAACCTCTTCCTCCACCAAATCTGCCTCTTGAATCTCTCCATCCACCTCTTGAATCAGATTTCTCTTGATCCTTCTTGTCTTCTCCTTGGCCCTCATTGTTTGTCTTTGAACTAGGATTGAATCCTCTTCCTCTAGAAGTGCTGCCTCTTCCTCTTGCTACTTTGTCTTGCCTTCTCTTCATTTTCTCCTCCACCCTAATAGCCATTTGATAACAATCCTCTACACTACTAGGGTTAGCCAAAACCAATTCATCCTGTATATTAAGCCTTAAACCACCAACATATCTAGCAATCTTTTCATCTTCATTCTCATGATGACCAAATCTTAAACTCAATTTATAAAACTCCTCAGTATAAGACTTGATATCCATTTCCCTTTGTCTTAAGTTCTGCAATCTCTTAAACAATTGAACTTGGTGATCCTTGAGTAGGAATTTACCTTTGAGTTTTGATATCATCTTGTCCCATGATGTGATCTTAGACTTTCCTTGCTTCCTCCTCTTAGATTGGAGGTAATCCCACCATACCAAAGCATGACCCTACGACTTAGTTTTTGCAATCTTGACCCTTTGTTCTTCAGGAACCTCATCACATTCAAAATGGTTATCAATTTCAGCAATCCAATCCAATAGTTCTTCATCATTTAAACTACCACCATACTTAGGAACATCGAGTTTTACCTTAGGCTTGTCAGTCTTCACTACTTTCAGCAACCTTGCAATTCTTTGATCCTCTGGAGTAAGCTCTTCTTCCACATCTTCAAACTCCTCATCTTCCTCTTCTTTAGTCTCAATCTCTTCCACTTCCCTTCTTTTATTTTTCTCCAAGGCTATGACTCTCTCTTCCAACTCTTTGAGTTCTCTTGCATGCCTATCTTTCATCTCTTTCATCTCTTTATCCATATCATTCTTCTTTGGAGGCATCTTGTCAACCTTGCCTCTTCTTCAACCCTACAAAATGAAAATAGATCTACTTCCTGATGCTCTGATACCACTATGATGCAGACCCAGGAGGCTCAATTATGTTGATTAGGCCTATTTTACAAAGCAACATTCCTTTAAACCTATCACAGGACCATGAAACCTTGGAGCAACAATTCATATGCCTTCAAACCTCCAAACTCACAAAAATATTCCATTGGTACAGCCAAACACATGTCAAACTTGAAAAAAAACCTTGTTTTAGGCACAATTCATGAGGGTTTATTGAAAAAGACACTTCCAAAGCCTCCCAGACCATGCCACCCACTCAAACACTCATATTTTATCCCCAATATGCTCAAAAGTTCATAAAATAGCCATCCCTAACTTCCAATTGTCCAATTCAAGACTATACCCATCAAACCATGCAACTTTCTAATGGAATCCACCCCAGAGGCTCTCACGAAGTTATGAATATCACTTAACCTTCACAAAAAAAAGTATTAAAATGTTTATTATGCCTATCTAAGCCTGTCCACCGAGTTATAGGTCTTCACAATGGGTGGAAGGCTTAGAATGGCATTTTGACTCCTCTCACAACCCCCAAAACAGTGTAAATAGGCAGTTTCAGGAAAATAATGATTTCTCCCTCAATATGAACGTTCAAATCCTCAAATAAAATTCATTTGAAATTTAACTCATATGTATACACATTCAAAATTATTTTTAAAGCCAAAAGATATTGTACGGATCCGTACCAAGCCTACAAAATTCAGGAAAATAGGAAAAACATGGGGTTTGGGACCACCCGACAGTAAAACAAGGATATCTCACTCAATTTTTAATTTAATCACACCATTCCAATTCCAAAAGAAATTTTATTAAATTATCTATCCAACCATAATAGGCTTGTAGTGTAAAACAATATGTACAGGTTGTACAATGCACGGGATCAGCAATTTCTTAATGGAAAACACAAAAAAACAGCAATCTTCTTATTAGAAACTCATTCCAAACTTCTTCAACAGCCTCCCTTCGAGATATTCCCACAATATATCATGTTACCACCTTCAAATAACCCCTTGAACTGACCAACTACCATAACCACCCTTTGTTAGAGTCTAAGATGACAATTTTTGCCAATTTTGCTCTTAATCACTATCCCATTACAACTTGATCAACTTGATTTTGCAAATACCACCTAACTGACCTATTAAGCCCTCCAATACATTTAAAATGGTCATTGAGACATTATTTAACATGGAATAAGACCCTACTCCCCATATCCCTTAAAACTCATAATTTCACATGGCTTTTGCATTATGAATCAAACTGACAAATTCAACTAAATGATTCAAAACCTTTTCAAATTACATTATGACTAGTCCTTTAGACCTTATTAAGCATAAATGAACACAAGACACACCTAGGTATCAACTTAGACTTCACAAGGTGTAGGTGCTCTTGCACCAGGGGAATTCATTCATCATATATCAACATAAACAACATCATAATCAGAAAAGGTATGATTCATACATCCACATCAAATTCATACATCAGAAAAGCTCAAAAACATATATAAACATACATCATCATATATTTCCATCACATAAAGCATAGAATGAGGCTGAATCAAAGAAGGTATATCTCATATATATCATCGTCAAAATGGAATATGTCATAAATACATCATCCATATTGACACAAGTGTGATAGGATAATACAAAATCATAACATATATAGGAAGCCTCGACTAGACCAATGAATATATATATATATATATATATAACACATGTCTATAAAATGCCTCTGCACCATGAAATAGCATGAAAGATCAAGTAATAAAAGAGTAAGACCCCAATAGAAAGGATAGAAGCCTATCGAACACCAAAATGATCTAGCTATCTAAAAAAGTAATCACCTACACTTACACCTGCACCACTACCATCGCTTGCAACACTTGGCTTCCCAAATTGTGGATGTCGAGAATCCCTAGGAACATTAACATCATATAATATCTGATAATAGGTGGACACCTATAGAAACTAATCTTGCTTGACTCACATACTATCACACTCTGCTTGAAGAGTATCTCTGCATGTCATAAGTAACAATAATTGAGCCTCTATAACATGTTGATGACCGTTATCTCTATCTCGCTCAACCCTCAAAGTGTCTACCTAAGCCTTTGTAGCTTGTTACAATGTAATCTCTATGTGTCTAGTAGTAGTCATCTGAGCTAGCAACATATCAACATCCCTAGCTAGTGGAGGAGGACCCAAAACCTATCCCTAACCCTATACAAGAGGCATATGATCATCTTGACTACACTGGGCCCTATCACATCGAGCCTAATCCAACTGCTTTATGAAAACCTCAATGCATTTTCACTCCCCGTGATGACATGTAATACCTTCTCTGCCCACAACAGGACCACCCCTAGGATCACTGAACCTCATAGGCCTACATCATGCACACTACTCATCATAATCACAAGTAGTACCTGGATCTTCCAAAAAAACCGGCTAACACCAACCAACTAGGGCAAGTGCTCTGAACTCAACAACAATAGTATCTATATCCACCTAGAGAACCCATACATGGACCTCTCGAATAGTCCAACCAAACCAAGCCTCATAAGCATCAAGAACCTACCCCTATCTCTCTCTGAACTGGTGACAAAATCGATTCAATAAGTAACACTCTATCACATAAGGAGAACGACCAATCAACAAATGGGCTTGTTGATAGTAAACAAGATTATCAAAATCCTCTAGCCAAACCTCACAACCCATATAAGGTCTCCACACAAAACCTAGAATCTCATCAAACACACGACATCAATAAGGAAGATCTCCAAATAGGGTATAATGCATAAAATCCCCATAACGATAAGAGTATGGATCATTCAAAGAACGATCACGTATCTAGTCTAGATGAGTAACTACAATATGCTTCCACACCCAAACATGAAAAAGTGAAACACCTACGGAAATATACTTCGTACCTTGATACACCACCTCATGCATATCCCTGTAAAGATGAGCCAAAATACAAGCACCCCAAGCATACCTCATCCCATGCTCTAACGTACTCTCAATACATGTACCCCAACCCACACTAAACTTTTGACCTTGCCTATTAGGAACAAGTAATTGATAGGATCTACACTATCAGAAAACCTAGATAGATCAACCTCTAACTGGTACACATCCAAGTGTGTAAAACCTAGCACACACTACATGGAATAGGTACCTCATCAACCATGATAAGTAATGATTTCACCATGAATGGGAAGATGAAGTATCCTCCAAACATCCTCAAGAGTAAACACAACCTTCCCTATAGGCAATGAAACGAGGAAGTCTCAGAATGCCACCTCTCCACAAGTCTAGTCATTACAGTTGTATGAGTCCTAATAGGAGACATGTAACAAATGTAACGTAATCCAATAGCATCAAGGAAGTCATACTCCAACACACTGAAATGGGAAATAAGATCAAACAGGTGTCGAGGACGTCTCTCTTAACATAAGTTGTTTGAGACTCACCTAAATCATTATAAAACCAAGATGTTAGGGTTTCACTCTAAACATGTAAAGCAACACAAAATGACATGAGCACCATGAAAAATTACATTTAGGATGATAAAAAACCACATGTGTGGGTTTAGAACAAATGCTAAAAGAAAAAATAGAAGGAGAAGTCAAATGCAAGGTTTTTGAGCAAATGCTCAAAAAACACCAGGAAAAAGTGAACTTTTAAGGAAAGTGTGAGATTTTAGGTCAAAGGTAAGCAAACAGGGGAAATTTTTTATGTCAAGTGCATAGTTTTAGGTCAAGGGCAAAGTTTTCAGCTAAGGGAAAATTTTCCAGTCAAGGGCAAGCTTTTTAGTCAACTATGCATTTTTAGGTCAAGTGCATGAAACGAGGGAAAAAAATTTAGTTAGGTGCAAGGTTTTATGGTAGGTGTGAAGTTTTAAGTTGCAAGTGTGAGGTTATGATAGAGAAAACTCATGAAAGATGATGCAAATGTTCAGGAATAACAAAAAAAATTCTATTGACTTGAAGAACTTAGTACATGCATAACAAGAACAAAACATGAGGAAAGAAAAAAGCAAGAAGGACATATTGGGCCACCAATGCCTGAAGGCCTTCTAATCTCCCAAACAAGCTAAAAACAATGTGGCGCACCCTCAAATATCGATATTGCTCCTCGACAACGGATAGAATGGGAAATCCAAAGACAATAATTAGCAAAAGGATCAAAGCACAAATGATCCAATTTGAAGACTATTTACCTATATTACACCTTAAGAAAACCTTAATTTCATTTTAAAAACCTTAATTTTACTTAGGGAACCTTCCTACTTTCAAATTAGAAGCTCTCGGAGGTATCAAAATGAGAAATGAAGCATCTATTGATATAATATTTCATCTAAAAACATTGAAACTAAAATACAATAGTGTCAAGGGCCTGAACTCAAAGCTTCAAGTTTGCAGTCAACCTCTCAAGGAGACAAAACATAATCCTACCATCATTCCACTAAACGTTGGGGCGTAGTGGAGCATAAAATTTTCAAAAACTTGATCTTAAAAAAAATAGAATCTTTGAAACAAAGCAACCAATACTTTGTATCAAAGAGGGGAAAAATGTAGACATGTCAAATTGACTTAACACCTATCACACACCCCGAATAGATTTAAACATCATCAAACAACATTGAACAATATTGACTAACATCAAACAACAAGGAACATCATCCTGCAACATCCCGTAATATCTCAAAATGACTTGAAACATCTCATAATTATCTCGAAATGACTTAAAATCATCTTGGAATATCTCATAACATCTCAAAATGACTTGGAATTATCTCAGAACATACTGTAACATCTTGAAATAGCTCGAAACATCCCAAAACTGTCTCGAAATGACTCAGAACATCCTGTAACATCCTGAGATGACTTGGAACATCTTAGAATCATCCTGTAACATCTCAAAATCACCCTAGAACATTTCAAAATCATCTCGTAATGTCTCAAAACATGTTGAAATCATCCCACAACATCTCATAATCATCTTTTCATGTCTCAAAATATCTCAAAATTATCCCCCAACATCTTGAAATTATCTCATAATATCTCAGAACATCTCATAATCATCCTGTAACATCCTGTAACATCATACAACATCACACCACATCAAAATGCTATCCTAAAACCCTAAGTTTGCTATTAATTAAATAAAACAACACTATTTAATTAGTTCACTTTTTCATAATTTCTAAGAAATTAAATAAATTTCATTTATAAAATAAATTTCATTTATTTTATAAAGTCCTAAAAACCCTAATTCTGCTATTGATTAAATAAAACAATATTATTTGATTAATTCACATTTCATTAGCTCGACCAATTAAATAAATCACATTTATTTAATGAAGTCCTAATCTCACTTTATTTCATATTGATTGATTAAATAACACCAATTATTTAATTATGTCGCTAAATCACCTTATTCCCCTAAGCTGATTGAACTATTAAATCATAATAATTTAATTACGATATTTTCCCTCCAAAATTTGAATAATTAAATCAAACTAATGCAACTTTGTTTGGAAAAGTCAAACTTGATTTGTATGTTCAACTCCGAAAAGGAATTAATTAATTAAATCAATTAATTCATATTCCTCGTCCACTTTCTAGTTGAGAAAATTACAATTACTAATTGAGCAATCTAAGTTGTTAACTAATCAATCTAAATTGCTAGCTAAGTAATCTAATTTGTTAACTAATCAATCAAATTCCTAAGCCATCGATTTCCTAACTAATCCATCTAAATCTTGACTAATCAATCTAAAATCCTGACTAATCAATCTAATCCTTGACTAGCCAATCTATTCCTCAATCACACAAATTGTGCAATCAAATTTGCATAATCTTCTCATGTCTAAATCCTCCCAACACACTCCAACCATTGATTTGGATATTCTTCAACATGATCCTGATCACACATTTCAAATCTCATTTTCTATATAACAAACCCCTTTCCTCACAAATAAGGATCAAAGAATCAACATTATTTGCACAATGAAGTACTTCTGAAATTCACAACCACCATTGTTAGTGCGTCAGCCTCATTTCTTCGATCAACCAAAATCAAACAATAATTCCTCAAGCTTCTACACACAAACTTTGGAGGCTTTGCAGTGATAAGAAAAACCCAATATCAGGTGAGTACACCCCACTATGGGATGGTAACACTATTTTTTTTGTTTACTTTCAATTTTGTAATCATAGATTCATCTATGTATGTTCAAATATCTTAGTTTCATTTCATATGTGTAGGATTATATCTTAGATTAATACATTTGATCTTAGTTGAGATTCTTGTTTCAAGCATGTTTGATCTTGTTCTCGATCTAACATTCTCCCCCTCACACAAATAGAAACTAATAAATCAACATCATGCATAAGAGAACACTAGATTTACGAGGAAAAACCAAGAGGGGGAAAACCATGATGAGGATAAGCTCATAATATAAAATAATATAAACACTAAATACAAAGGGATCACTATCAAAGGGCTCACTACCCAAGAAAGAAAGGATCAATACCAAAATAGGAAAGAAGATAAAGAAGAACGTCACATAGAGAAATACACCACAATATCACCAACACCTTCACAATATAACTAAATAATTGTAAACACATTATGCTCACTACATCTGACAATCTAACACATGAAAGCTTGCACTACACTTATCAAATTCACACTCTACCACTGTACAATTCACATCATTCACATCTCTATTATCCATCTTATCATCTCTCAAAAACTCAACTCTTATTTATACCATCTTCAACTTTGAAACCATTCTCCAAGGTCGGCTATGCACATCAACCATGAAAATTTAAATTAGGTTGACACCAAAACACTTCTATGGCGGATATAAGTGAAGGTGGACCACACCACTTCTTATTTGGGACCCAAAACTATAACACCATGCTACAATGTGCTTCTGCAAATAATAAACATCCATTGCAATTAGTGTAAACACCAAGGTAAGTTGTTACCTGTGTAAGCACCATTAAAATTTTAAGTACATGCTTCCTTTGACCCAACAACAACTCACAGACAAAAAATGCCACTTGAACATAATCTAGAATATTCAACAAACATCTTAAAATCCAAAAACTACTTCATAACAATATAAATTAATATCTACACCAAATAAAAAGGTCTCAATACCAAAGGGCTCACTGCCAAAATAGGAAAGAAGATAAATAAAGAATGTTACATAGAGAAATCCACCACAATTTCACCAACACTTTCATAGTATAACTAAAGAATTGTAGACACCTTCTTCTCACTACATCTAGCAATCTAACACATGAAATATCACACTCCACTTCTCAAATTTACACTCTACCACTCTGGAATTTTCATCATTCACATCTCTATTATCTATCTCATCATCCCTCAACAACTCAACTCTTATTTATACCATCTTCAAACTTGAAACCATTATCCAAGGTCAGCTATGCACATCGACCACACAAATTCAATTAGGTCAACACCAAAACACTTCCCTGGTAGATAGAAGTGAAGGAAGACCACACTACTCCTTATTTGGGACCCAAAATCATAACACCACACTACAATACACTTATACAAACAATAAGCATTCACAAAAATTTGTGTAAACACCAAGGTCGGTTGTTACCCATGTAAATACCATTAAAATTTTAAGTACATGCTTCCTTTAATCCAACAACAAATCACAAAAAACAAATTTCACTTGAATAGAATCTAAAATATTCCAAAAACATCTTGAAATACAACAAACTCCTTCACAACAACTTTCACCCAAGGAATGTACACACCTAGTAAACTCAAACAACTCTACCATACACTACAACTTAAGAAACCAACTTTCAAAGCCCCAAACCCCAAATAGCCTCAATTGAAGAAATATACCAACACTATCAACATCCCTTCATGACCAAAAGACCTAAAACCAAATTGGAGCAAAAACATTTCTCCCAAACACCTCTGCAATACACCATTCACACTAGTGAATACAACTTCTTCTATATAGTGATCCAACACATAATTTTGAATTCAATACCTCTAAACGCCTCTGATAACATATCCAAAATGAATATGAAAATATCAACCTAGAAGAAATGTTAAGTAACACCATAACGCTACTCTGCAACCCAGAACAACATTGCAACACATGGCTTCCTCTTTTTATCATTTTTTCTCAAAATCACTTGAAAACCAAGCATTAGAGACACATCATCATCACCTCTAGTAATTCCTCATCACCACCTAGCCAACTCCAACATAGAAACTCAACCATATATCCATAGAAAAAATATTATCAAAGCAACACTATAAGTTGAAATTAGTAGCTTACTAATGAGAACATAATGCAACTAATCAGAGCATGGATAACACCAACATACTCTTGCAACAATCTTCTACTCATCAATGACAACAAAAAAATATTGTTGAAATCAATGACAATACTAATTTACTCATACTTTCAATAATCTCCCTCTTTTTCATTGATGGGAACACATAATGTGAAAAGCCATCAAAGACACAACTCTACTCCATAGCCATTTTCTTTTCTCCTTTCTCGCCTTTACAAAACTAACTAATTACACTCTCTCCCTCTTTGATAACTTATATTTTTCACATGTCTCATTCTTCCCCTTAACTTTCTTCTTTTTCACATGAATCCCTCTCCCCCTTTGACATCAGTGGTAAAGGAAGAAGTATCTGCATCATTAATCACACATTTTCACCAATTCTCTGCAACTTACTTTCATTTAATACACTGCATACTCCCTTATAGAAGCACACACCATAATGCACCAATCAACAACCATTGCACAATTACAACACTTACTCCCCCTAATCACAAAAACCAACAATGTCACTACCTACTCCTCTTGAGAGGTAGACTCCAAAGTTAGTCCACACAAAATAATGGATCTTGAAATCCACTGGACTGATGCATCTCCTTATGCATCTAGTTCAAAGGAGGGGCAATGACCACCAACTTATCCTCAAGATAATCAAATGTATCCTTAGTGAATATATTAGCAACTTGGTCCTTTGTAGGCCCATACTTAAGATTTACTTCATTTTGTACAGCCTTATCTCTCAAAAAGTGACACCATATTGAGATATGTTTTGTCCTTAAATGCATTATTGGGTTCTTTGAAACATTGATGAAACATCAAAAAATAGGGGTTTGTGTTTAAGTTAGGGGGCTTCACTAAAATAATGTGTGAGGTGTGTGATATAGACCTATTTTCCTTTATTTCATTAGGAAATGAGATCCACACAAATAATTGACTTGCAACCCTTAGGTGATTAAACTCAATGAGAGAATATACTGATTCCCTTATGATTGAGGGTAGGGGTATCAGCTTGAACAACCCTTTTGGGAGAAAAGATAAAAAATAGTAAATTAACTCAATTGTGCTCATTCAAACTTGAAACATCAATTTAAAGCATAATACATGCAAAAATATAAAATTTTCGATAGATCTGGGAATGATAGAGTGAAGTGTACCTATCACCAAAATGTAGATTCAGGAGGCTAACTAGGATTCATTCACCTATAGGTGAATGGGGCTTTGTGTAGAGGTTTCGACTAGATTTCAATATCCTTTAGTGTTGGTCTGTAACTTTTGTTTGATCCAAGTTTCAGTGTCAAAAATTTAGAAATAAGATCTGTAGGTGAGATTCCGTGAATTGACAAAAAATATGGAAAATTTTGCAACTTTGACAACTTTTTCAAAATTTTCTCTTCAATAAATTTCCAATGCTTCTTCAACCTAAGATCTACAACACAAACACAAGAGGGAAAAATTGTTTTTTTTTGGTGAATGGAGGTTTTCCTTGGTCAAACCCCATTTGGGTAATTAAAGCTTGAATTGAAATAATGAAATATGAAAGGAGTGATGTATGAACAATGCTATGTTGTAACTCACCAAACCTTGAGTAAACCTTTGGAAGTTTGAAATATTGATCTTGATATTTCATGAAATGGATCTAATGGATGTGGATCTTGATACTTGAAATATGACTTGAGTGATTGACTTGATCTTTTAAACCTACATCATAATGTTAGCTCCAAAAACATGGATGATTGCAAGACTTTGACATGATGCTTGATATATTGATTGATATAATAACTCATTGAGAAATTGACTCTTGAATGTCCTTGATCATAATATTTTCTATTGTGAAAGTTCTCTTCCTGTTAGATATTTTTTTCTTAAACTTAATTTCATAAAAGACCTTGTATTTATAGGTATGTATCCTTAATTTCCATAAAATTAAACTTAACAAAATGACATTGAAATTTACATTTGAAGACATTAAAATACCACCAAAAAAATATTTTAAATTTAGGTTCAAAGTCCTAGGGAGGACCCATTCGCCAATGGGTGAATGGGTCCCAGGTCTCTATTCCTAGAACACACATTGCTGAAATTTTTTTTATTATGTGTTGGCATTAATTGTTGTCAGGTTTCCCCTTTGAAAAATATAATTTATTAGGCTTGTAGATGTAAAATAGGGATTATTAAGGCATAATTAAATCTAATTTATTTGAGGGGATCCAAACAAAGTGTGAAAATTTAAAGGAGTACATTTTTTGACACTAAATTTAGCGCCCACTATAGTGAGAGGATGACCTTGTGTCAAACTCACACTAAATTAGAAAATCAAGAGAGGTCTAAATTAAAACTATAGGAAAGATAAGACAACAAAGGTTGAGGATGATGATCAATCTCCCAAGATCTAAGATCTCATGGTGAACCAACAAAGACACAAAGAGACACACACCTTTGTTAAATATGCAACAACAATGACAAGATACTCAATAATACATTGTCAAACACTTAAAGAAAGGAAAAGAAAAAGAAAAAAGGGTGGATCAAGCCTTGACTATTTATCCAACTCGATGTCGATCAAGCCTTAGATATTTGTACAAAAAAAAATTTACACATGAAATCCACTATCTACTATGCAAACAACATGTACTCACATGAGCTAGTGAAATCCACTATCCACTAGGTGAGCCCCGGAAGTGGCTAGCTAACCATACCAAAGTTTTACCTCCTAATAAATTTTATAAGTTACCACAAAAATGGTAAAAATTATAGCAAGTTACATTATGCTAGGCACTCATGAAAAATGATCCATTGGCAAGAAAATTGTGTTATGCTTGGTGGCCTTGAAAAAGGGTAAAGGCTCCATTGGCAGGAAAGTTGTGTTATGATTAGTGGCCTTAATACATGCAATAGGATATTCAAAGGGGTTTTTCTTAGTTCATGAAAGGTCTCACCTTAGGTAGCATCATACCTAATGTCTCCAAAGAGGACAAGTCAAGGATAAAATATTCAAAACTCAAGGAATGCACTCCATAGCATTACCACTAAGAGGAATGCCATATGCTCAAAAAGGTCACAACATTAAAGGAAATCAAAACTAATGTCACCAAGAAGAAGAAAAATCACATGAAGTAAGAAGACCACACTAAGAAAAATGATTCATAATCAAAAATTTCAAGATGATAGTTCCAATGTATGACCCCACTTTAAAGAAATTTCTAAACACCATGTTGTGAGCAATTACTTTAAAGTAGAAAATGATAGATGCTAAACAATAAAGAAGACATGAGAGATTATTTGAAAAACCCTATGTCAAGCATTTGTTTCTAAATGAAGTTGCATCATGAAGAGCGGTTGCCCCCAAATTAAATCCCAAACACATAAGGGATCCATGGATCCAGGGTCAGTATATGTCTTTGCTACAATGTTATTATAGAGCTTGGAAACGTCATCGTTCCCTAAATACTTGTAGAATTGGAAGAATGATACATAGAGAGAAAAAAAAAAAGGAAAAGCTTTTGGGTCAACATGGAAGAGACTTAAATGTCTAGATACCTTGTGTCATCCCCAAAATGAAAACACATGACAGAATAAAAAATAATGTAGGTACAAATAGAGGAATGAGCATAAAGAAATGTCAAATAGAACAATACGGGGGATCACATTATCCGCATACAATCACACAAACATGAAAAAAAAGAAAAATAAAATACTAGTAAGGCACATGCGATTCAATATACAGTAGGTCATCTGTATCCCAATCTTGTTCGTCATATGCAGAAGACGAATAACTAGCCAAAGGGACAAAAAAAAGTGTTGTACTAGGAACATCACTAGGTTCAACATGTGGCAATTCACTCGTTTTAGGAGGATCATCACAGTTGTTATTATCTAAGCTCATGGAAGAGGAAAACAATAAATTCATCTCATTATGCACTTCATAAATTTTAGCATTCCCATCATCATCATCCAAGTTAATCATAACAAAAGGTCTAATGATAATATATTCATGGCAGGTGCTTGTTCTTGTTGTGGTAGATATCTAGGATTTTCTTGATGCGGAAAAGGTGGAGAATCATCATGTATTTATTGAATTGTTGTTTGATCTTGAGTTGTTGATTCATATTTTTATTGTAACTAATGAGAAATAGCATGATGTCTATGCCTACACTCTATAGAAATTTTGTTTCTTTTTGTATGGTTTTCAAGTTGTGACTATGTAGGAACGGGTTTATCAACCATATGTTTATTTTCTTCCTGCAAGGGAGGAACAAAAGGAACCATAGAAGTTCGTTCAACCACTTTCTATTTAACTTTATAATTTTGTTTGATCTTTGGAGGCACAACAAGACTTATTTGGTTATCTCATGGTCTCTTATAGGAAATGGATGAAGGATTTTTTATGGTTTGGACTTGGTTACTTGGAAGGGATTTCGGTTCAATTAGGGTCTCATCAATGATAGGAGGCTTAATCATGAGTTGAGGCATATTGGTAAGTGATAATTTTGTTATGTGCTTTGCCTTAAATTTTTGATAAGATTTGAAAAGAAGTCCTCACAAGACCTAATAGCTTCCATAGGTTCAACCAAAAGAAATACAATGAGAAATTCCCATGGGAAGACAAATGATTAAAGCCACTATGATGCATAGTAAAGATTTTATTGTTAAAGGGAAACTTCAAGAATTTTTGAATGACTGATGGGATGAATTTCATGGAGAGAAGCCATGGGCATCCTAACTTCACATGAAATTGATCTGGCATTGAGATGATGAAAAATGAGACATTTTATTTTTTCTGTCCAACTTTTAAAGGAAGAGTTATTGAACCTATCATAGGGAAAGAAAAACCATTATGTGTTTTAATCCATGTTTTCAGTTGCTCATAAGTATCTTGATAAAGTTCATGCAAAAATAAGAATTATTTAGTCATCACATTCTCTACACAAAAGAGATCAATTAGTATCCCATTAGTAGGTTTGTCATTGATTCTTTTGGCAATGTAAAGAGGATCATTAGATGCATGTTTAATTATGTCATTTTGTGAGAATGCAATGTCAAGGGGAATATTGGTTTGGACCTTATGAGGTTGAACTTAAATGAAGTTGATTGTAGGATTTATAGGATACTTTTTCATGTGATTGTTAATGATGTAAGCAAGGCTACAATTTTTTTTTTATTCCTTTTTCATTATTAAGCATCTTTCTCATGCTATCTATGATAGGAATCGTAGTACCAACAATATATTCAAAACTCAAGAAATTTTGAAATTTCTCTAATTCTTCATCCATTTGTCTTAGTTCTCCTTGAGGGAAATTATCAACCATTGATTCAAAATTAGTAACATTATTTTTTGGTAAAGAAGTCATAGGAAATGATGTGTCAAGGGTATGGTCCATGATGGGTTGACTAGTGTTAACACTATGAGTGAAAGATCTAGAGAAATCAAGATCCACGATGGATGTGCTAGCATGAGATGACATCAATCTAGAGGTATGTATCACTAGAGTATTGGAAATAGGACACAAGATTGTGAAGCTCATACAAGTTTCACCAAACTTCAGGTGCACCCAAAATAGAGAATAGGTAATGAACAATCAACAATAGGAAGTGTATGCAAAGAGATGGAAATTTCCAGATTTTAAACAAGATATTTTTAGATTATAATATGAAAATGATGTCTTGTAATTCTAGTTTTTATTTTTAAATGCACTTGAATTGATCAATTAACCTTATTGTAAATGATTGCAGAAAATATAAATTTTGGAAACTGAAACATAAAGCTGAATGCAGAAACACAAAATACGGATAGAGAGTTTTTAGTGCCCAAAAATTTAGAAACAAGCCTGATTAGAGACTCACTAACCCATGGGCGAATGGGTCTTCTATAAGGGTTTTAAAAAATAAATTACAAATTTTGGAGTTGATGTTCAGGTTTCCATATTCTAGCTGCAAACAGGTAGTTACAGTTTCAAATTTCTGGTAAATTAGATCTAAATGCAAGTGTGAAATGATCCTAAATGAAAATAAAAAGACCTAATTTGAGATGTACTTTTGATTCAATTTTCTAACTTAAGTAATTGAGAATGCAATGTTATATAAGCACTATGCAAAATTAATGAAATTTTTGAATTTTCTAAATTTTAAAGAATGCAAAATACAAACCTAAAACCCTAAATGAGATACAAAATATTACACGTTAATAACCCTAAATGAGAAAAATATAAATTCAATGTAATGAAAATTAATGCAAAACCTTGATCTAGGGTTTAAATGGACTCCAAATTTAGAAATTTTATAGTGCAAGAATGCTAGGTTCACCACGATGAAGCATGAAAAAATAGGGGTGTATGTTTAAGTTATGGGGGTTCACCAAAATAATGTGTGAGGTGTGTGATATAGACCTATTTTCATTTATTTAATTAGGATTTATGATATCCACACAAATAATTGACTTGCAACCCTTAGGTGAGTCAACTCAATGAGAGAATCTATTGATTTCCTTATAATGATTGAGGATGGGGGTATCAGCTTGAACAACACTTTTGGGAGAAAAATTAAAAATAGTAAGTAAACTCAATTATGCTCATTCAAACTTGAAACATCAATTTAAAGCACAATAAAGGTAGAAAAAACAAATTTCTAGCAGATCTGGAAATGGTAGAGTGATGTGTACCTATCACCAAAATCCAGATTTAAAGGCTAACTGGGATTCATTCATCTATAGGTGAATGGGTATTTGTGTAGAGGTTTCAGCCAACTCTTAGGACCCTTTGGTGTTAGTCTGTAGCTTCTATTTGATTCGTGTTTCAATTTTGAAAAGTCATAAATAAGATCTATAGGTGACATTTTGTGAATTGACAACAAATATGGCAACTTTGACAAATTTTCCATTTTTTCTCTTCAAGAGATCTTCAATCCTTCTTCAACCTAAGATCTAGAACACAAACATAACAAGGGAAAATTGTTTTTTTTTGGTGAATGGGGGTTTGCCTTGGTCAAACCCCGTTTCGGTAATTAAACCTTGAATTGGAGTAATTAAATATGCAGGAATGATGAATGAACAATGTTATGTTGTAACTTACCAAACCCTTGAGTAAACCTTTGAAATTTTGAAATATTGATCTTGATCTTGCATGAAATGGCTCCAATGGATGCGGATTTGGATACTTGAAATATGACTTGGATTCTTGATTTGATCTCTGAAACCTACATCACAATGTTAGCTCCAAAAACATGCATGATTGCAAAATAATTTGACATGATGCTTGAGATCTTGATTGTTGCAATAAATTATTGATAAATCTTCTCTTCAATGTCCTTGATCATAATATTTTCTCTTGTGAAAGTTCTCTTCTTGCTAGATAATTTTTTGCTTAGAATTGATTTGATAAAAAGACCTTGTATTTATAGGTATGTATCCTTAATTTCCCAAAAATTAAACATTACAAGCTGACATTGAAATTTGAATTTGGGGACATTAAAATACTACCAAAAACATATTTTAAATTTAGTTTCAAATGCCTAGGGAGGACCCATTCGCCCATGGGTGAATGGGTCCCAGGTCCCTATTATTGGAACACACATTGCTCAAGGTAAAGTATTGTGTGTTGGCATTAATTGTTGCTAGGTTTCCCCTTTGGAAAATGTAATTTATTAGGCTTGTAGATGTAAAATAGGGATTATTAAGGCACAATTAAGTCCAATTTATTTGAGGGGATCCAAAAAAAGTGTGAAAATGTAAAGGAGTACACTTTTTGATTCTACAATTGATAGAACTTGTATTTTCACAAAAGATAAAAATTAGTTTATCATATACAACTCTGATATCATTTAATGTTTTCCTCATCTACAACACTTGTGTACGATAAGATAGTACTACAATGTATTCTACCTATACAATAGAAAAAGATACTCAATCGTGTTTCTTACCTAGCCATGACACTAATTTGCATCTAAGAAAGAATACACCACCACTTGTAATTTTCTTATCATCTATATAAATAACCCAATCTACATCTGTGTAATAATTCAAAGTAAAATTAGTATCCTTTGGATACCACAAGCCATGATCTAGAGTTCCCTTCAAGTATCTAAATATCCTGTTCATTGCTACAACATGTGACTCTCTAAGTTCTTCTTGAAATCTCACCACAAGACAAACTACATGCATGATATCTGGTCTAGTAGCAATTAGATATCGTATTCTACCAATCATCAATCTATATTTTCTCTAACTAGCCTTAGGAGATTCATCATTCTTTCTCATCTTGCAACCACTAGCCATAGGTGTACACACTAGTTTAGAATCTCCCATTCCAAAATTCTTCAACATCTCTTTGGCATACTTTGATCATGAAATGAAAATACCTTCATCTTTATTATTTATTTGCAATCCAAGGAAGAAATTCATCACCCCAAACATAGACATTTCAAACTCTTTCTACATTTCTTCTACAAAATTTTTGCACATAGCTTTATTTCCTCCAAAAATTATGTCATCAATATATACAACCACAATCAAGATTTGATATTTTTCAACTTTAAATATTTCTATTTTTGGTACCTTTATTGAATCCTTATTGTATCAAATACTTATCCAACCTTGCATACCAATCTCTAGGAGCTTGCTTCAATCCATACAATGCTTTCTTCAATTTGAAGACCATATATGGTTTGTTTGATAACTAAAATTTTCAATTGTTTTATGTATACCTCTTCTTCCAATCCTCCATTCAATAAAGAGGACTTCACATCCATTTGATAAACTTTGACATCCTTATGTGATGCAAAAGCCAAAATAATCCTAATAACTTTCATTCTTGACACCACATAAAATGTCTCCTCAAAATATATTCCTTCAACTTGTGAGTAGCCTTTATACACAAGCCTTGCCTTGCTCCTTACCACTTCTCCATCGCCATTTTTTTTTTGAATACCCACTTAGTTCCAATCACATTTTTGTTTGTATGTCTTGGGACAAGTTCCCAAGTATAATTCTTTTCAATTTGCAATAGTTCTTCTTCCATATCCTTGATCCAATATTCATCTTTTCACGCCTCAATCATTGCATTACGTTCAAATTTAGAAAGTAAACATAGATTTACTTGTTCTTCAACAACTTTCCTTGTCAGTACAACTTTGTTCTTATCTCTAATTATTTGATCTTCAAAATTATTCTTTTGCATATACTTAAGAGTTTTAGGAGTCTTTTTCAGAGCTTCTTCATCTTCAATCTACACTTCACTTTCTTCAAATTGTCTTCTTCTCTACAAGAAGACTCATCTAATTCATATCCATCTATCATAATTGAATTATTTTGTAAATCTTCATCAGCCTTGACACTTGCACTCTCAAAAATATTTTTCAATCTCTTGTTGTAGCACTAGTAAGCTTTACTTCTAGTAGAATATCCAAGGAAGATACCTTCATCATACCTTGCATCAAAATTTCCTAAGTTATCTTCATCTCTTCTAATATAACATTTTCTTTCAAATACTTTTAAGTACTTGACAATAGGAATCCTTCCATACCATAGCTCATAGGGAGTCTTTGTGTTATTTTCTCTTTCTTGAACTTTGTTAAGTATATAAACACCAATATGAATTTCTTCTCTCTAGTATAATTCTATTAGTTTTTCCTCTTTCATCATTTTTCTTGCAACTTCTTAAACAGTCCTATTCTTTCTTTCAACTACTCCATTTCACCGAGGATTCCTAGGGGAAAATACATGCCTTTTTATGCCATGATATTCACAAAATATGTTGAGCTCATTGGAGGTGAACTCTCCACCTCTATCAGACTTCAAACATTTTATTTTCATATTTATTTCATTCTCAACGATAACATTGAATACTTTAAACCTATCTAGATCTTTTTATTTTTCTATGAGAAAACTAACCCATATCATTCTAGAATAATCATCAATTAAGAGCATGAAATACATGTCACCTTGAATACTTCTTACTCTTGTAGGGACACAAAGATTTGTATGTACTAATTCCAATAGTCTGGTAGTAGTGACTTTGAAGATTCTTCTTGCTTTCTTTCCAATTTGACATTCTTTATGGATGACATTGATAGGTTTTCTAATCTTTAGCAGATCTTTTACAACTTGAGTTGAACTGATTCTTACTAGGTTATCAAAATTGATGTGACACACCCTCCTATATCATAACTAGATTTCATTAATCAGAGTCATAGAGCAATGACCATTAGCACCCTTGAGCTAATAAAAATTTCTATTTGTCCTTCTTCCAACAACAACCATAGTTCAAGATCCTTTTCTGATCTCACATCCATCCTCCTAAAACATAAGATTGTATCCTTCACTACAAATTTGTTAAACACTCAAAAGGTTATGCCTTAAACCCTTAACATATTAAACATCATTAGTATTATTCTTTCCATCAAAATTGATAGAACCTTTTCTATGTATCTTAGCAGATGTATCATCACCAAATCTAACACATCCTCCATCATATTTTTTAAGTTTAATAAACTTACTCTTATCACTAGTCATATTATTAGAGCATCCACTGTTAATAATAAAATAGTTCCGTCTTGTCTATCATGAAAATCAGATACCAAAGTACCTTTAGTCTTATCCTTTGTCTCCAGAGGGTTTTCCTTCACACATCTCTCAGATTTAGTTGAAAAAAAATCATTTTTTAAATCCATGAACAAACATTCATAATTACCATCTCCATAATCAGATTCATCATCATAAATACTTGCATCTTCTCTAACATAATTAATTTTCTTGATCATCTTAACTTTGCTCTCCTTATTTTTGTAATTCAAAGCTTTGTTTGAACATCTTGAAGCATAGTGACCTATCTTTCCACAACTGAAATATTTGAAAGGAAACTTACCATTGTACTTACTAGTACCATTCTTCATTATCCTTACAAATTTAGCTTCTATATCATCAAGATCCTCTCGATCTAATTCCTTGTTCTCCTTTGATTTTCTATCCTTAAAAGTAGTCTCAACTTTTGCACCACTATTTAATCCAAATTCCCTCATTTCAAAAGCAATTAAAGAATCATACAACTAATATTTGGTATATTGATTTAAATTTGAAAATTCCACAATCGCAAAAACTTTATGACTATAAAATTTAGGAAGATTTTTGACAATTTTCTTTACCACTTTTGGTTATTTGAGTTTTCCACCACGAATTCTGATGGAGCTGACAACTTCATCTAGCCTCTGCATATAGCTTGTAACATTTTATTCTTTAGACATCTATAAGTTCTCAAACATGATCTTCAAATTCTACATCTTACCCTCTTTGACCTTATGATCTCCTTCACAAATGCTTTCTAACTTTTCCCAAATTTGTTTAGTAGTTTTTAGACTCATAACTTTCACGATTTCTTCTAAGAGAGCATACCTTGATTTACAATTTCTTTCATAGGCTTTGATCTCATCAGTAGTAATTGGACCATTTTTAGGTTCAATATATCTAGTACTAACAGACTTCCAAACATCATATCCAAGATAAACCAAAAATCCTTCCATCCTCGTCTTTTAAAATGCATAATCTGTTCCATCAAATATATGGATCTCTTTCTTGTGTGCCATCCATATCTACCTCAAGAAGTGAAGCTTTCTTCTAAGGAACCTTTCTCTAATACCAATTATTGAATGCATAAGACAAGTGAGATGGAGGGTGAATCAACTATACCTTAAAACATCAAAACCCTTCTTACACAATCAAATCCACATTAATACAATTTACCCTTAATCTGTTATGATGATTTAGCATGAAAGGAAAATAAAAAAACTAAAAAAAATCAACATGCACAAAAGAGCACCAAATTTACGTGGAAAACCTAAGATGGGAAAAACCACATTGAGGATCTGGTCATAATATAAAATAATATCAAAAGTGAATATAAAAGGCTCATTTCCTAAGAAAGAAAGCCTCATTGATAGAGTAGGAGATAAGATAAAGAATAATGTTACATAGATAAATCCATATCAATACAATAGAGAAATCCACCATAATATCACCAACACCTTCCTAGTATAACTAAATAATTTTAGACACCTTCTACTCACTACATCCAACAATCTAACACATGAAATCTCACATTGCACTTCTCAAATTTGCACTCTACCAAGTTTTTTAATTCACATCATTTGCATCTCTATTATTTATCTCATCATCCCTCAACAAATCAAATATTATTTATTCCATCTTCAACCTTGAAACCATTCTACAAGGTTGACTATGCACATCAACCGTGCAAATTCAAAATTAGGTCAACACTAAAACACTTTGGTGGCAGATAAAAGTGAAGGAAGACCAAATCAATCCTTATTTGAGACCCAAAACTATAACACCACACTACAATACGCTTCTATAGACAATAAACATCCATCATAATTAGTGTAAACACGAGTGAACTGTTACCCGTATAAACACCATTAAAATTTTAAGTACATGCTTCCTTTGATCCAACAACAACTCGTAGAAAATAAATTTCACTTGAACACAATATAGAATATTCCACAAAAATCTTGAAATATAATAAACTCCTTCATAACAACTTTCACCTTGGGAATGTACACACTCAATACTCTCAAACAACTCTACCATACATTGCAACTTAAGAAATTAACTTTCGAAGAACCAAAACGTAAAAAAAATTGACTAAAGAAAGATACCAATAGTGTTAACACCCCTACAGATCTACAACACCTGAAACCAAATTGCAAAGAAACGTGGAGCAAAAACATTTCTCTTAGACACCTCTACAATACAATGTTCACACACTAGTGAACACAACTTCTTTTGTATAGCTATCCAACACACCAAATTCTAAATACAATTCCTCTAAACACCTTTGATCAACATATCCAAAATTCACAGGCAGATCTTCAAGTTAGAAGAAATGCAGATCAACACTAGAACACTACTCTGAAACCCAGAACAACACTCCAACACATTGTTTCCTTATTTTAGTAATTTTTCTCAAAATCACTTGAAAACCAAGCATCAAAGACACATCCTCATCACCTCCATTACTTCATCATCACCACCTAGCCAATTGCAACACAAAAACTAAACCATATATCCATAGATAGAAGCTTATCAAAAAAACACTAGAGGTTAACATTAGTAGCTTACTAATAACAACATAATGCAACTAATCAAAGCATGGATAAAACCAACATACTATTGCAACAATCTTCTACTCATCAATGAAAACAACACAATCTTCTTGACATCAATGAAAAAATCAATTTGCTCATACTTGCAACAAGGGGTACTAAATTGAATTAGGGAAAATTGCTGATGCACAACAAAATCTAAATTTTTCAAGACAAATTATCAGAAATAGGAATTGTATTTGAACAAAGACCACATATAAGGTTTCATACATAAAATTTCATCCCAAATTGACTAGACAAGGGCACCTTGCACCCTAGTCCAGATAGTTCTTTTTAGAAAATTCAAAATCTAAAAACCGCTTATAGTGTCTGAGGGTCCTATGTTTTAGAGGTTTAGGTTTGGAAGTGAACACAGTTCTAGAAATGCACCAAAACCTATTTTTTCTATATGAATCACATACATGCATGCAATTTTAGATACTTTCAGGATAAATGAATATGTTCAAATGATAAGTTTTAGAAATTGAATATTATAATCGACTAATTTTTCAATATAAAATAATAATGCTTTTTGATCTTTTGAAATGAAAATACAATGTAATTTTTGTTGAAAATTGAGGTGTTTTCTTAGCTTAATACTCTATAAAACTTTAAGATTTTTGATCTAAATAAGATTTTCCTTTTGTTAGAAATTCTTTGTGGGTGATTATCTTGATTAATGTATTTTATTGTTGTAGAATGTAGAGAAAAGTTGATAGAAGAACTAGATAGGATAATAGAAAGATTACACAAGATGTACCATTGAGAAACCCTCTCGAGAAAAAACTCCACCAAGAATTATTCTCTATTATTCAAACTCTGAAATACAATAGATCTAATTCTTGCTTGAGAATTCTTCTTCTTTCCTTCACCAATCTTCTTCACAACCTGTAATAACAACTGATAAAAATCCTCTTCAACTTGCTTGAGATAAGTAGACTTTAATCAACATTGTAAACTCCAAATGAGTTACAATAACAATGCTCAAGCCCTAACCCTAAAAGGTATGCCTATCTCATTCAAGTAGAGTTGTGTCATGAAGAACCATGTCAAATAATCTCCTTCATCCATTTGGGCATCCCAAACTGAAGTCATAACTCAACCTTTATTTTGTAAATATCTTAAGGCTTCATCCTCAAAGTTGGTGCCCAAAAGAGGGCCCCACTTAAATAAGCCTTAAAAAATATCCCAACATGCAAAGGAGCTAATTCCAAGAAGCCAACTTGGGCACCCAAAGTGAGTCCAAGATATTTCTTATTAACTGAAACATTTCTCAACATCATTCATGCAAAACAATGTGCATGCATGATCCTCCATCTGTTAATTGAAAGTAGTCCTTGTTATTTGTCATGCAACTCAAGTTATTAGCCATACATTCCAAGTTAACTGAAGTCAATTAGCATTCAACTAAAACTAACTGAAGATAGTTGAACCATAACTGAACTTCATTGAACTGAACTTCAACTAAACTTCATTGAATTGAACCTTGTACACATCACCCCCTATTATATAGGACCTCAATATTCATAAATCAAAATCCCTATTTTGTAGGAATCTAGGATGCATTTATGAAGTGTACTCAATTTACCAACCAGTTAATTGAACTCAAGGTGAGTGTCACCTCCCATGTGTGTGCCCATGTGCTCCTATTTTGTAGGAGCCCATTCCAAGGCATCCACACATGCTTTTAACATTTAGAATTAATTACAAATGTCAATTAACATGATTATTTCATCAAATATTAATCTCTTCCTAATCCTAGTGTTGTTGAACACATTCTAAGGACTTAAGATATATGGTGAAATAAATAATGTTTAGGATTGCAATTAAATGGCATCCTATTTCCAACAATTTATCACTTTTTTCAATATTTTTCACCAAATATATGCATGCACAAATGATAAAATAAATTTTCAATTAATTTTCTCAATGAAAATGACTTAGATCTAAGCCCTAAACACAAAAAAAATAGATTTGAAATTTTATGCAATTTAAGTCAAAATATTTTTTATTTTTTATTTTTTATTTGTGATGCAAAAGTGATGAAAATGTATTTTTTTGAAAATAAATGTAAATTATCAATAATAATTTTAAACAATCTAGGTTTTAAATTCAATTTTTAGATTCATGCAATGAAAAATTAGAAAAAATGCAAGTGTAGGATATGATATTTTTCTTTTGGATTCAACCATGTCATTTTTTTGTTTTATTAAGACTTGTTCTGCAATCTCATCACATTTCTTCCTCTTCTTGATGATGGATCACTGAGTGTGATCTGAAACATCATTTATTTTTGACAAAAAAACCTGACATAGTTGAATCCAAAATCAAAATATTGTAACTTCATGGACTGTGAAAAATGCATACCAACTAGTGTAGGATATGTCAAGTTCACCAAAATTTTATGTAGAAAAAATGATCCTAGGGTTTAACTAGGATTAGCTACCTTTCACTTACAAAACATTAGAATTTAGATCAACAAGGGTATGAGATTAACTTGCAACCTAAAATGTGAATCAATCAACCTTGGATTTGAATTCTTTAAGGGTTTGGAATGCATTATGGATGAAATCCAATGATGCAACTAGAGAACTATGAAAATGCACTATTCTAAGATGAATACAGACAATCTAGAAACTGATAACCAAAATTTAAGACCAAAAATAGATAGAGAAGATATCAGTGCACATGTGGCTCAAATTTGACCCTAATTTGGGTGGACAAGGGTACCAAGGGCACCCTAGTCTAGGGATTTGAAACCAAAAATTGATTTCACATGCCTCGGGTCCTTGGTTTGTGGCTTCTTCATTTTGGATTATGTTTTCAGATCTTCGTCTGTTACTGAGACAATGGAGGTTATGTATCTTGTCAAGTTGTAGGGCTTGAATACATAAATAAGTAAATTGTATTTGATTGTAACACCCCGCTCTTTTGTCCTATAGTTGCAAATATTTTATTATATAATAATATTAAGTTTGAGTGTATCTCATTCACAACATATAGTATACATGTATAATAAATACTGTTAAAGTGTTTAATTACAAACTATACTATCAAACAAAATTCTACTAATAAGTTCCTAATCGCTCTAGGGTCTCAAACTTTGGCCTGTGGACATGAGCCACGATTAAGGATAAATAATTATTGAAGACCTAGTTCACGTGGGCTTAATTTTAATCTAAATTTAATTTAATGACTCATATAAATTATATTGTTCATATTGTTATATAAGTGAGAACAACAATACATTGAACTCAAATTGAAGTCCAATCATTAAATATTAAGAGGGATCGTTTTAAGATAAATTTACTATTTATATATATTAAATTTAAATATAAATTATTATGTATATTTTTAGATTTTGAAATGATATTCTTTTAATTGATAAATATGAGTGTATATATATACCTACATAAATAAAAATATTGAATATAAAAATTATATATTTTATTCAAACATTAGTATCAACTAAGTGTATTATTCATAGTAAATAGTATATGTATAGAACCATTGTTAACATGTTTAATTAAAAATTATATAATAAAATAAAACTATTAATGCAACATAAATTCTCAATTGCCTCACCCCTTAGCCTATGGTCATTAGCTTTGATAAAGTTTAAACTATTATTGAAGACTTAATTTTTGTGGGCTTAATTTTAATGTTAATCTAATATCATTGTCCTACTAATAAGGAATGAAAATGATAAACTCCAAAGTGTGATGTGAATTTTATGTGAATTTTATTTGATCAAATATCAAACTTTGAACAAGTGAGATTTCAAAATAGAATGGTTGAATAAATAAAAAAATTAATATTTAAATGATATAAATGAAAGGAGTAATATTATGGAATGGTGTAATGGATTGTTTAGTCAAATGGATTTTTTATCAAAGGTTTAAGTGGAATATTGTGTATAAGAATCGATTATTTCTATATTTGTCATAATAATTATATCACTTAGTAAAACTTGATAGAATTTTTGATGCTCTTATTTTGTATTTCTTCTTGTTTGAATAAATTTTAACCCCTCTTTTATAAATGAAAAGAATAATATAAACAGAATAATATAAACTTCCAGATTTTTATAGTCATATTCAATGATCTCATTCACAAAATTGACATCCATAAAAGAAATTAATTACGAAATATGGGAGGCACAACACCACCTGCAACGACGCAAACCGAGACATGGGAATTCATTATGGTGGCAGAAGAGTAGTTGGGAGGAAGGGCATAGTTGTGGGTGTGTGAAACTTCTGGAATAAGTTAGGAATTTCCAAATATTTGGAGGGAGAGTCTCTTCAACTATCCACAGACCCAATTTATTATAGCATGGTGTGCCTCGTCCAGTGGTCTACATTGCTTTTGCATACATATATACCATGGGAGTTGCAACTGGAACGCCTGGCAAAAACTATATCTCCATCCTATTAGGATTGATGAATGTCCATACCCTATTTCAAAGCTCTCTTTCTGGTGCAGGCAGAGTGGATGCTGGCAAAGGTTGTGGAGTCTAGTTTCCCACCCGCCAGTTGCATGTGCTTAAAAGTTTCAAAGGCCTTTCAACAAACCCATTTTGTACATAATCCATGAAACCATATTTCTGAGAGATTTATTGTCGAGGAATGGAATCACTGCGTAGGATGGATGGTTTTAAACTCCCAGAGCCCATACCCTTGAAGTCAATGCACCTGGTAATGTAATCTCGCCATATTTTTTGTTATTCTGCTCATTTAGTTTTTTTCCAGCCGCCTCAGTATTGTATTGCAGAGTGATCTCATGTTTGATAATTAAAACGCATTGTAAGGGATTCTCTGTGTTATACCACAAGAATTTGTATAGTCTTACATGGACATGTGCCAGAACAGGTATTTAAATGTTTTAGGTTGGCAAGGAGTTTGCTTTGTTATAGTCTTCTTTTGGGATTGTTTATGAGATTTTAGGCCCTAGCACTTTGTCCTTCTTACCCATCTTTCGACGATGATTCTTGTCATAAAATTGAGCCAATTTAATGGAATCCAATCTGGGCGTAATTTCTTAAATTTCTGTAAGGGGTGCAGCCATTATTATATTTTCCTAAATTTTTGTCTAAGTAATCAAGCTCTCTTTAAATGGTCAAACAAAAAACGGGGGTGTTGGCAGATGGTCAGTGTTTCTCTCGGGATTTGTGACATGGATCAACCATCTTTGGTAATTTCGTTAACTCTGGCAGTTGTATCGGACATTAACAGATCAATCTTTTGGTACAACAACTGTGGATCAACAAGTGATATCAGAGTCAAAGAGCCAAAGATGTCGAGTTCGAATCCCCTAGATAACATTCAAGAAGAGTTTGTTGACAGCACTCCTTTTGAGCACCCACAGAGAATCTTATAATTCATCTGAATGCAAAATTTTATAACTCAATTTCAAGATAGAAACTAATTTTGGCGTGGGAGGCCTCATTGTGGAAAGCCTGTATAGAGAATTGATTTCCGAGCACCTTTTATGCGGTTTAAAATTTGTACCTGGTATTCCATCTACACCCAGGTTACAGAAGGACTGCAAGTCTGAATTAAGTTGCAGGGTCTTATACATCAATTTACCATTAAATGGTTTCATCGCTATTAGCGGTGTGGTAGGCTTAACTCTGGTGTCTAATATATCTTGTCCTTGAGAGGAATTTTGTCAAACAGTTCATGTACCACATCTATGCACTGTATGTTCCATACTTATTAATACTGTGGAGTTCAGTGTGATAACCGCCAGTTGCATTGGCATAAATTTTTTGTAAGGTCTTTTCAACGATTCCATTTGGAATATCTCCTGTAATTATCGCACCCCATGAGACCGCAATCCTTTGAGGCGTTCTGTCCAAACAGTTCGTGCGCCTTGTTTATTCTTCCACATATTGCATACATGTCTACTGGGAGTTGGCTACGCCTACTTTGTACGATGCCATACGAATTGCTTCCGCCCTCCTCTGTTTCGCCCTGCCATGGCTTCCCTAGAGTGAAGACTCTGCCTCCCCAATACAGTTTGTGTGGTGACCAGGGAACAAACAACCATTGAGTCGGCAGCCATGATTACAAAACACAAGAAGATTTTAAAAAAAATGGCTATGGCTATGAATACACCATGCTATCCTAAACGCTTCTCTCTATCTTTGAGGGCTTTTTGTGAATGATGTCAAGATGGCTGGGTAGTATGAAAGACTATGAGTAGAGGAATAGAGATGCTTCTTTCCTGTAAACGTAGAGATAAGGTTCTTCACGTTCTGCTTTATCATTTAACTATGCTGCTTTCTCATTCGATTCCTCTTAATAGGATAATAAATAAATTTTGTTTCAATGGGCATTATAATATTTTGATTAGAGTAAAACTTGTGAGAGATGACATCGACGTTATGATATTTTGATTTGAGTAAATTTTGTAAGAGATAAAACCAGCATTTTAAAGAAATTGATATAAAATGATATAAAGAGATATTATTCTTTTGAGGGATAGAGGGTAAATAACAATCGAGTAATGGATTAATAATTTCTTACAATTCACCACTTAAATCTGATATCTTTGATGGATTGAAGTCATATTCATCACCTTTTACGGATTCCTTGTTGCTTGACTTGATTTGATTTTAAGACCTATAAGTGTTAGTACTCAAAAAAAAAATGATCACAAAACATGAATAAACTTACATAAAAACATGATAAAGGATTGACATGATGCTTGACTGAAAATAATGTTGCAATAATTTTGATAAATTTGCTCTTGACTATCCTTGATTGATTTTAGGATCTTTAATTTGCTCAATAATTTCCCTTGTTTCTAGGATTTCAAATGATGAAATGACTAAGTATTTATATGCAATTCTTCTAAATTATTAAAAATTAAATCTCGATAGCTGAAAATTATGATTTAAATTTCAAATGATAAATTACCAACATTGACATATTTAAATTTGCCCTTATCCAAATACCACTTTTTCGAGATTTGAAGTGTTGGGGGGAAAATATTAAATGCATACTTGGGTTTTGCATATGATCCAGGGTAGTCCAAGGATGTTCTAGAGGTGACAAAATTGAGAAATTTTGAAAATCCAAATTTTTTAGTTTTTTTTTTTTAATATATTTTCTAGGTTCTAGTTAATTACATTTTCAGAGACCTTCGGATTGGAATTGGGGCTTGAAACATGCATTGGTCCTTTAAAATTGATTGCCAAAGGCATTCTTTTTTAAAGGACTAAGGCTTCTTGGAGACCTTTCTAATGGTGTAAACGGATTTGGATTCCGAGCGCCGAGTAGAAACTTAAGACTCCACCAAGTTGGGGTAAATAATTTCCTAGTTTTTTAAAATTTGGTAGTTATTTTGTATTTTTCTTTTGAAAATACTATTCATTTCAATTTTTTTTTAGTCTAGAGATTGTTGGGATTCTAGATAGTTGTATAAAACTCTATTTTGGATAAGTTAAACAAACTTGTGGATGCAAACAACTCATGTTTATGAGTTATACAATTTTTTTTCCAACTATCTACAATATCTACAGGTTCTAGCTTACCTAATATTGTTATTTGAATTCCTTATTGAATTCTAATCATTGGTATTAGAGCAGGTATGCTCCTATATGTCACATCACACATGGTCTGGTTATCAAAGGTGGGGATTGGAGACACATAACCCATCTATCTACCTCCCTTTAAGACTTAATTAGCCAAAGATGTTAGAACCAAAAATGGTAGACTCTATCAAAATCGTGGTGGAGGAAGCCCTTAATAAGTAGAGGGAAGAAATGATGATTCAATTCTCTCAAATCCTTCAAGATACTCAACAATCAAATGCAGGACCTAAAGCATTCAACAACCACACCCCAATCAAAGTGTAGGTGAATTTTGATATTCCAAATTTTGAAGGAAAAATTGATGTAAATGCAACTAGTTAACCAAGTTGGAGAGATATTTTTTTGTGAATAATTTTTCTAGTGTTGAGAAGATAACATTTTCTCTCCTCAAAGCTGAAGCTCATGCGAAGCTAGCATGGGATGATAAACTTGCCTCAAGAAGGAATGAATTTACAATAGAAGAAGAACCAACATGGGGGGATTTCATGGAATTCATCACAGAAGAATATTATTCTAAAGATACATATGAGGAAAAATATATGGAGTGACAACTGCTTCAACAAAATAAAGACCAAATAGTGTAGGATTACACCAATTAGTTTCATGCTTTATTAGCAAATCTTGACATCCAAGATTCAAAGAAGCATCAAGTGATGAAATACCACAGTGGGCTTCATAAATACATTCAAACATAGATGTCCTTTATTAATATTGAAACATTGGGTACTCCTTATAAATATGCCATAAAAATTGAGGAGAAATCCAAACAAAAGGGGAAGAAGGATTACTTTGCAAATAAAAAATTCAAGGGTGAAAATGGTAGCAAAACCCCAAGGAAACAAGCCACTACCAACAAGTCTTCTTCTCAATCACTAACATGGAACATAGGAGTGAAATGGACAAATAAGGATTCAAGTATGTGGTGTGATATTAACAAGAGTTCTTGAAACAACATGAAGGATTGTAGGATTGTAAAGACTTTGATGGCATAAAAATATGAAGTGGAACTAAAGGCTAACATGTTGTTCACTGATCCCTTTGAACAGTAGAGTGGTGAAACAATTATTGAAGTAAATCCATGCCACCATTGCCATTGTAGAAATCATACACCAAGAAGTTTAGGAACCTCTATTTCATTTATAAATGTGGGTGAATGACAAGGCTCTACACTTCATAGTGGATAGTAGAAGTTAGAAGAATCTAATTTCTACTGAAGCCATACAACGATTGAATATGAAAACTAAACCTCACCCGCAACCATTCTCCATATTTTTGGTGAGTCAAGGAAGGGATATACAGGTAAAAAAATAGCATTGCTTATCTTATTCCATCAAACCATTTAAAGATGAAGTCGTTTATGATGTAGCACCTTGGATGTATGTGGTGTGTTGTTGGGACAACCATATATGTATTAGTGCCATGGTATATATGAGTCAAGACTTCATAGTGTTATTATCAAGGTCAAAACAAAAGTATCGAATTCCTGAGGCAAGTCGTACAAAATTCGCTTCTTTATTTAGCGCAAGATTGTGTAGATGTTTTATTTCCCATATTAGAGATTTTATATTACTAATGATATGACCAAAAAAAAAGAGAAGAAAGTCATAGAACTAATAGTAATGTTGTAGCAACAACCACTTATGTTCAACAAAATAGATGGATACAATGTTGGAAGAATACTAATATGTCTTCAATTCACCCATAGGAGTTTTGCTACACTGTTAGGTAAAACATTCAATTGATATCATCCCAGGGACACCCTTACTAAATGGGCCATTATACAGGAGATCAGAATTGGAAAATGATGAGATCAAATGATAGATTGAGGAACTAATTTGTAAAGGCCATATTTGACCCAATGCATCCCCTTGCAATAGTTTGATTTTTTTTGGACAAGAAGAAAGAAAACACATGGAGGCTATGTATTGATTATCATTCCTTGAACAAGACCACAATGAAGAACATATATCCAATTCCTCGAATTGATGATATTCTGGAATAGCTATGTGGGGAAAAGTTCTTTACGAAGATTGATTTGAAGTATGGATATCATCAAGTGCCAATTGACCCTATAGATGTGTGGAAAATTGCCTTCAATTCCAAAGAAGGGTTATTTGAATGATTGGTTATGCCTTTTGGGTTGATAAATGCCTCAATCACCTTCATGAGGTTGATGAATGCAATTCTCAAAACTTTCATTGACTCCTCCATGGTGGTCTATTTAGATGATATTGTCATCTTTAGTAAGACATGGGATGAACATTTACAGCATGTTGAACGGGTACTTTCAACATTACAACAACACAAACTCAATGACAATAGAGAAAAGTGTTCTTTTGGATTGGAGAGAATCAAATATTTGGAATAAATTATGGACAACATAGGTCTTCATGTTGATCCTATTGTAGACACTTAAATTGTCCTAATCAATATCACACACTCGATTCAATTTACTAACACCATTTTCATCCTGTTTTGACCTCTTTCATCTATTTTAATTAAATAATCCCAATTGTTCAGTTAAATTCATAATTTTCTTCTATTAATCAGATAATAAACTTAATTTGGTTAATTCATCCTTTTCATGCTAGTTTTCATCCTATTTGATTAAATAATGTGAATTATGTAATAAAATACCCCAATTCCTCTCATTTGATTAAATTATCTTAATTATTTGATTGTCATTAATCCCACCCTTTTAATTAAATGAGCTAATTGTTTAATTGAAATTATAAATTCTCTCATCTTACAAAATTAAATAATATCTTAATTATTTAATTGACTAATATCTTCTAATTCCTCCAGCTTCTCCCACTTACAAGAGAATATTCTCATGGAATATTCCTCTAGTTTGAATTCAAATCATTCCCCTCCAAATGGAAATATCTTCCAATATTTATCCTAGAATTAAGGAACCTGCACATTATAATTCAATTAGAGCCCTTGATTAGATCATTGATCCATTCCAATATTCAATCTCATCCATGGATGGGAATCCTTGATCCATGCCATCTTTCATCTTTCAATTTTATCCATTGATTAGCTTATCTAATCCTATCCATTGATTCAGCCAAAAGTCCTATAAATAGCCTTCATTTCTAAGAGTAAAGGATCCACAAGCCTTTAAGCAATTGCACTATAGCCATTTTCTTATACACAAATCATTTGAGTACTCTTATGTTGTAGGAATTCATATCCATTTTCATCATTTGTGAGCAATTTTGTGGTCCAATCTTCATCAACATAATCAAATCAAAGATTTGCATCAATGGGATTAGGAAAGAGTCAATCCTTCCACATAAAGTCAACACTAATCCCCCAATGAGATGAGGTTTGAGTGTTAAATAGGTTTTCATTTCATGATTTCATGTTATTTTGTGTTTTAATGGATTCTTAATTGACATTTCAGTAATTTCATTGGGAACTTGGGTTAATTAGCTTAAATGATTGATTTGTTTTCTCAATTCAGTTGTTTTTAGGCTAAATATTATTCATGTTCACATATTTGGCATGTTGGGTGGGACCTTAAACCTTAATTTGACAAAATTTGCTTGGGAATTTCATGTTTAGAAGAACCAAAAGTATTCCAGTACACTTGTTCCATGCCAGAGCCGTGCACTTTTTGTATTAGTCTGCACTTGTAGCATTGACACACACTTGTTTGGATTTACAACCGCACACTTGTTTTAGTGGAACATTTGATCATTCTAGTATTTTTTGCAGGTTTGCTAGATCAACACACTTGCAAATCCCATCGCACTTGGTTGGAGGCAGAGTGACACACTTGTAAATCCCAATGCACTTGTTTTTGATATTCCAATGCACTTGTTTGACAAAGTCACACAGTTGCAAGTAAACCAAATAGGTAAAATCTAAGGTTTAATCTGAATTTGTAATTTGATTTGATTTCTAACCCTAATCGTTTGTTGATTTGTGTTTGTTGGTTTAAGGACTAATAACTTGTAGGATCAGACTGAGCATGAAGAGCATGGATTGAAGCAAAAATTATTTATCAACACTTCATTATCATGAGTTCATAAAATTTCCCAAAGTGTTTTTAAACACTTAAAAGTGAAGGATAATCTAAGAGAAATTTTCTTTTAAGCTTTAAATTAGGTTCACACTTAGTTTGATGCTTAATAATTGAACCCTCACACTTCAATTTGGGCTAATAATAAGCAACTTAGTTTATTTTTCAATTTGGAGTCAAAATTGAACCAAACAACCTCACTTTTCTTTGGGCTTTAAAATTGAACAAGACAAATCTAACACTTGGCTTGGTGCTTTAGAATTTATTTTACATCTATCTTTAGTGCACTAAAATGATCAAGTGTTTTCTTTGTTTTATTTTCTTGGTAGACTAGTAGTGCATATCCTCTCCCCTTGCACTTCATGCAATCTTGGGTGAAGAGAAACACTCCTACTTTGTACTTTTTGAGTCACCTAAGGCTTGTTACGTATCCTCTCCCCTTGTGATTAGTGCCATCTTAGCTGAAGAGAAATAACTTTCCTTTTTTTTAGTAGAGGGGGCCTTCCTTGAGACACATCCCACAATGGAGAACTCAAGGTGACCTCCAAACACATGTTCAAGTGAGTTATAAAGGGTGTGAAAGAGAAATCAAGTTGTACTTATCCTTTGATGTATACCACACATGTCAATGTTGTTATGGGTGTATAGATCACATCCCATTGACTAGAGTCTTTAGTGTCCCAAATTTGATGTTATACCATGGGTGTTCACTGAATCATTACAAACCTTTGTACTTAGAATCCTTACAATTTTTGAACATCTCTTGAGAAGGTGCAATGTAACAGATGATCATTCCATGAAGATATTTTTCATGTACTGATTACTTGTTGAGGCGACAAACACCTTGTTAGGACATTTTTACTTTCAAGGTAAAAGGTGTATCATGTATATGTGCATACTCTATTTATCCACTCAAGAGCTAGGTATTTTATCATGTGAACCTGACTAAAGAAATGCAACCACTTGAGTAAATAGGAATTTTCTTGATTGGTGTTATCAAACCTTTCTTAGTAAGCTTTATGGAAGCAAGCTTAAGAAATATCCCCCTCACCTATTGATTCAATAAACACATTGCTTTCCATTCAAACTCAAAATAGACATCAACATGGTCATGAAAAATTTCAAACCCTTTGAACATAATTGAGTGCACTTGAAGGACATCATACTACTGCATGCACCTAAGTATATCTTATTTTTATCAAAACAATATCTTAGTGTGCGTCCTAGTATATTTGTCCATATCTTTGTTCATCATGTCAAAGTAAACCTAGGGAACTATATTTAGCATTTTGAGATTCATAAATTTTAAGCTTTTGTGGAAAAAAACTTGCTTTGTTATAGACATCTTAGTCTTAAACAATTATTAATCAAGATTTCTATGTGGTAAAAAAAATTCTTGTTAAATCAGATTTTAAGAATTGAACCCACAAAGAACGTGTCCCTTGGTTACTTGATTTAAACAAAATTGGTTACTTGGTCTCAAGTGTGATGCCCCAAATTTTTACACAACACACAACCACCAATTTTTTTTTGAATAAATACACATAAACACTAAGCATTATTAGCCACACATAACATATGTAGTAACATAATAATGATAAGGTGGACGTCAAATACACCTAATAACATTGATTCTAGAAACATTCATATTAGTATTGTATTTACCTTTATCCCTTGTCATTCCCTTTTAATATCTATACTTACTAATATTAACAATATTACACTATTATTCTCTTGTTAAGTAATGATTATAATAATATTATCTTAATACTTAATCATTAATATTTTCTTTCTTAATACCAACCTCCCTAAATACCCAATTTAATAATAATGCCACTCACAATATTTACTTCCCTTAACATTTAATTATAAATATTTATAGATATTATAAATCCAGTTTTACTTCTAATAAATTTAACATCCTTATCCATGGTGCAATATATATATATCTTCTCAATATTATTCTTAGAACAAAATTTCTTATCTACTAATTCATTTATACACTGACTACTCAATTTTGGCACCATCCACAATGTTAACATTAATATTACTCACATTATCCATATTCTTAAACAATGATGATATTATTGTGATTGAAAATCACAACAATAATATCGTTCGTATGTGACGCATCCATTACTCCTAACTTGACACACACACTAAATAAAAGGAAAAAGTACAATTCCGTGCAACAAATGATCCTTATGAGAATGACCCAAATAATATTACCCAATGCTAAACAAACTCTAATCAACTAGAATAAGTAAATCACTACATGCAATAACGATCATAATTCACTACCAAGCATTCTTGATCCTTCAACATTTAAATAATATACTACCTTCTTGATGTAAGTCAATAGGGAAAATTACCAATTAATTATATGGAGCAAGACAACACATATAAACACTAATACTTTCCCACTGCACAATAAATTAGTAACATACAAATGATAAGGTGAGTGATAAATACACCTAATAACCATGATTTCAATACTACTTAAATTAGTATTACAATTACCTTCAAATCCTTATAGACAATTATCTATATCCTTATCATTCCCTTTTTATATTTATATCTACTAGCCTAATTAATATTGACACTAAAACATTATCTTTCATACACAATATTAATATGTACCACCCTCGTTAAGAACCCAAAATCACTTACAATAATTATATTTTAATATTGTCCTCATTTGCAGTGCAAAAGATATTGCCAATTTCACTCTTAATATTCTTTGTTGGCTATGTATATACTTTCCAATAAGATTAACATCACTTACAGTATCACAAGTACATTTACTACTATTAACCTTGCCAGCTATAAAATTTATCATTTAACATACATTAATATATCTATGATATTACTTTTGAAAACAAAATAACTTAACTATCACTTATTTAAACACTAACAATTCCATGCTAACACTACCCAAAAACACTACCAAAAATGTTACTATTCAAATCGCCTACATCCTTAACCAATGATCAAAAACACTAACCAAACTGTTATTATTAAAATCACCTACATCCTTAACTGATAATGATATTATTGTGATTGAAAATCACCACAATAATATCATGAGTTCATGTTACTCCTTGGTTTAATTACATATTGCTAAATTCCCAATCCTTGTATTGACAAAGATTTAATTGTGGAACTAGACATTTCTAGTTACAAAAACAATGCTTAATCCAAACTTAGAAAGAAAGAGTAATACATCTGGGCTGATGCAAGAAGTTGGGTCCACAAAAAGCTCAAAAAGTGGAAGTGTTTTTGCTGTTTTTCAGAATTTGTCACACTTGGATTGAAAATTTGAGGCAGTTACACAATGAATTTTTAAATAAGTCAATAATATGAAATTTAGAAATTTGAATCTAGTTTTGTAAATATGTAAATTATTCAAATACCCAGATTGTAGAAATTAAATTTTGATAAGGATCTATAAAAACCACTTTTTAAAAGTCCCTGTTTTTTTACCATACCATGTACGTGTACGAACAACACTTTTTGACTCAAATAAAAGTATTTTGCTAATTCCTTTTGGGGAAAGAGAGCTAACAAAATGAAGATTGATGAAGAATTTTTTTTGTAATTTTTGTTGAATAATTTTTTTTTTTTATTTTTATTGGCCTTAATTATTGTTTTTAAAAATCAACGTGTACGGACAACATAATTTGACCTAAACTAAACCTTTTTTGAAACTTTTTTTTTTCATTGTGTAAAGAATTATCTAAAGATTGATGTCATATAGTTTTTTTTACAAAAAACTTAACCAAAAAAAAGTTATTAAAATACAAAAAAAATCTAATATTTCAAGTTTAAGGACTAGTTTGCTTTGAAATTAATTAGAAAATAGAAAATATAATCCAATCTTAATAAAAAGTATATATTTAAAAACTAGACATCGTGTTCTATAATGGGTTTTTTTATTTGATAGATTGATTTAGAAAAAAAATTCATCAGCCATATTGTCAAAGTTGAACATTCTTCTTCAATCTGCCTTAGTTTTTTAGTTGTAGGTCAAAGGCTAAGGCTCAGATTGCCAAAGCTTTCCCGAACCTAAAACCAAGTCTGGAGGTGGGTTGGGAAACAAATTTTTTAATAACGCGTACAAGTTATTGAAACAAAATGCATACGCATTTCATAACGCGCACGGGTTTTTTTTTGACCCGTTGGGTAAAGGTAACGCATACCATATAGTTGTAGATACATTTAGTTGAGAGTATAAATATAAAACTAAATCTAATTCATTGTCATTTTATAAATTTTTTATAATTTATTTCATATCCTCTTAAGCCATCCTCTTATGTACCATTAATCCATCCTCTTGCATCCCCTTTAAGTCTCTTTATTAATTCCCCTTAATTCATTCTATTAGGACCCCTTAATCCATATCCTTGTATATCTATTCTTAATCCATCCTCTTGCATCCCCTTAAGTCACTCTCTCAACACCCCTTAAGCCATCCCCTTAGGTCACATGGTTTAGGGTTTAGGGTTTCTAGGGTTCATGTGATGCTTAGAATAACAAATTTATATGGATTAATGGTTTAGGGTTGATCTCCTAGGATTTAGGTCATGTGGTTTAGGGTTTAGGGTTTCTAGGGTTCATGTGATGCTTAGAATAACAAATTTATATGGATTAATGGTTTAGGGTTAATCTCCTAGGATTTAGGTCACGTGGTTTAGGGTTTAGGGTTTCTAGGGTTCATGTGATGCTTAGAATAAAAAATTTATATGGATTAATGGTTTAGGGTTTAGGGTTTCTAGGGTTCATGTGATGCTTAGAATAACAAATTTATATGGATTAATGGTTTAGGGTTGATCTCCTAGGATTTAGGTCACATGGTTTAGGGTTTATGGTTTCTAGGGTTCATGTGATGCTTAGAATAACAAATTTATATGGATTAATGGTTTAGGGTTTAGGGTTTCGGTCGCATGGTTTAGGGTTTAGTGTTTCTAGGGTTCATGTGATGCTTAGAATAACAAATTTCAAGGAACCTTAATCCACCCTCTTGCATCCCCTTAAGACATCCCTTTAAAGGACCTTTAAGTCATATCCTCTCACATGTACCCTTATTCCACAATCTTGCATCCCTTAAGTCACTTGCATAATTCCCCTTAAGCCATTCTCTTAGGACCCATTAAGCCACACCCTAGGTTTCATGACATGCATCCCCTTCATCCATCCTATGGCAAACATCATTTGAATTTGTATGGAATTTATAAGATCCAATTTTGTAACTTTTACTATATATTTACTTAAATGACTCAATTTTTTTTATAGAACTACTTACATTAATTATTTTTGCAAGTTCTCATCAAGTCGGTCTACCATGAGATTGCCACTGAAAAATTATTTTATCAAGAGACTATGTAAATATCAATTTTTGGTCTTCACGTAAAAATTGATAAGCTAAATAATTGGATATACATGTGCACACATATATGTTTCATCATGTTCTATAGTTGTATGATTTTCAATGAACTTATTAGTAACTTTTTAAAAATCTCATTCCAATTTTATAGATTATACATTTCATATAATTGTTCAAATATTTTCTAGAATTGGTAAATAGTTAAAATTATGTGCTCTTAATTTATTATGAATATAATCTAAACTATTTAAGGAATATTTAAATTTATCACCTTTAACCATGTGATAAATTAAATATTTATGAAATTTGATTGTAGAGATAAGAATTAATATCTAGTGCATGTATTACTTGAAAATTAGATAAAATATCTAGATCTACATATGTATGAGTGCATATAATCATCAAAATTAACATAACATGATCATAATTGACTGCATATATATAATCATCACATTAAAGTCATCTGATATAAATAAACAAAAATATGTATATGTCAAATCCAACACATAAAAGTTTAAATAAAACTAGAGATGTCTGGTCTATTTAAAATTTAAAACCATTTAACTATGAGGCTGATCAGTCAAATCAAGTCTCCTCTTTGTTCTAGGTCGATTTGATGTACCTGCATCATGCTGTAAAAGAGTACAAGTAATTTGAAATTAGATTTAAATTTATTTATAAATTTTGATATAATTAAACATATTTAAACCTGAAAATATAAACTTTTGGATAAAAAATAAAAATTTAATTAAATATCTAGTAAATACAATAAAAATTATTTTTAGTACATGAATAACTTACCATATGATCATGTGGATCTACTAGAACATTTTGTTCAATGGGTCGCATAACTGTCACTTGAGAAGATCCAAATGCATGATCTACTATATCCTGCATATTCATATATAAAGCAATCAATATGTTAAAACCTCAAATATATATATATATATATATATATATATATATATATATATATATATTTAAAAGATCCGTAAAAATTGTTTAGGATATTTAGTAAATTTTACAACCTTGAATGATATGACCTCAAGATCATGCACCTGAGATTGCCCAGGCATAAATACTGACGATGTCTCAGGTGCACCTGCAATAGGTGTCTCATGAAATCCCTGCATATAGATGTACAACAATTTGTATAGATCATTCACGCATGTGTATGTAAATGTAAAAATTGTTTAGGATATTTAGTAAAGTTTACAACCTCAAATGATATGACCTTAAGATCACGCACTTGAGATTGCCCATGCATAAATTCTAACGATGTATCAGGTGCACTTGCGATGGGTATCTCATGAAATGCCTGCATATATATGTACAACAATTTGTATAGATCATTCACACATGTGTATGTAAATGCAAAAATTAAATTAAATCTATAATGTGTATTTAATTCAAACTTAACAAACTTTTTGAAAGAACGCGCCTGAGCTGATGATGACTCAGGAGCACTCACCACAACTTGTGGTTGGTCAGCACTAGGCATGCTCATCTGACCTCCCTGCATCTAGATATAATATATATCAATCACACATCATATGTAAACATTCAAAATAAATTAGATATATATATCCACACAAACTAAATTTAATATATATTGGTTTAAGTACCTAACCAAAAGGTGAGCCCATATCTACAACACTCTACATATAGACATGATCATTTTGGGTTTCAAGCATTGTCTTATCATGCGTCTACACCAAACACTTATTGAATTAATATTGTATTATATATATAATTTTATGTTATTATTTAAACATGAATTTTGCACATTCCAAAAAAAAATTAAGTTCAAAAGATGAACATACCTATGTAAGATGATGCTTAGAATATAGTAAATCCATAAATGACTCTATCTCAGACACATGTGGGTCACCTGAAGTGGATGCCTGAGTATTCCTATTGCTCAAGCCTCCATGCTCTCTATTGACCACTTTAGCCGCCACGTGTGAAGTCTGATGAGTGAGATGTCCTGAAAGTGAACTCAATGCTTCTAATGTCGATAGCATGGTTTGCTACTAAAATGCAACGGGAACACCAGAAGAAGCAGGAGGAACAATTGGAGCACGTCACTAAGGATCAACACGTGCTCCTAATCTATGTTGGGGCATGCCATGCCTAACTCCTTGAAATGACCTCATATCAAAATAGTTGGGTTTTAAACCCAACTCAAACTCTGCCCATAACTTTCTCAAAAAGTATAGGGGCACCTCAAAATTGCCATGTGGTGGAGTATCAAACACCATCCACCATCTATCCCAAAAATGTGCAGCTATTTGGGGGTGCCTACACCATAAAATTAAAATTTATTTTTTGGTGGGTGGAATTGGTTGGCTAGTTTGGGGGTTAAAACAATGTTGGCACATGGCTTCTTTGGTAATTTTAAGGTCATTAGTTTCTTTATAAGACAATCCATCTGCATAGAATTGTCTCCTCTCATCTCTCCATTGATGGAACCTATCTAGGTCCGCATCAATAGATCAAATAGAATCGACAACAGTTTGCATCGTAGATGCAAACCATGAGAGATGGGGGGGAATTCTAGGCTCATATTTTATCAGATCTATATTTTCTTGAATGACCATAAGATTTGCCCTAATGCTCTCTCTCAACTGATCCTGGTCTACTATAGGGGGTGGGGGGTTAGGAGGTGGAGGGTTTGGAGGAATGGGGTTTTCTTGTGGTGGTGGGTTTGGATCTATGGGATCTACAGGAATATGTGGTTCAGGCATAAAATCCTTTGATGCTAAATAGTGGATCCATGTGAATGTACAACCAAATGGCAACTACACATGTTAAACAATTAAAAAATATATATCAACAAACTAATTAAATAATGCACACAATTTGAAAAAACTATTTAAAAATCACATTGAATGTGCAAAAATTCAAAATATAATTCATTTGAAGACCACTCGATTTATAACATTAAAAAATTCATAATGTTCATTAAAAATACATACCATGTACACATTAAAGTTTTTAATTTAAGTTTCTACAAGTTTTGAAAATTTCAAATTTGTGGTTTACAATTTGAGTTTTGGGTAAGGGTTTGTGTTCATATTTTAGAATGTAGGGTTTAGTGTCTAGGGTTTTCTTGATTAATGATATGTGATTATGTATGGTTTGGAGTTTACATATAGTCTAAAAGATATCTAGGTTTTATGGTTTAGGGTTGATAGATAGGATTATATGGCTCATGTGATGTATACATATAAGGTTGTAGACATCTATTTCAAGATTTGGGGATTTTGAAAGTTATATATGTATATTAGAATAATGTAATAACCATTAAGATGTAGAAATTAAAAAAATTGGTTATAACCTGATACATTTAAAAATATTAAGGATATACATTTAAACATATAATAATAGAAGCACAGGAATCATGGTATTTGAAAAGGGGAAATGATAATAGGAGTTACCATAGAACACAAAATATTGTTCATATGAGAGACATAAAAGGTATGAGAAGGAAATATTATTTTAATAATAAATTATTAAACAATAGTATAGTACATGAAACTTAAAGGATGCAAATAAATTAAAATTATAGTGATTAAAAGTAATAATTATGCAAGAAATAAGGAAGCCAAACTACCAATTTGTTAGTGTCAAATCCAAGAAAGTTTGCAACCCAATCCTTCACCAATTATAGAATTTAGATTTATACATTTTAATTTCTTGATTTTTTTAAAATTTTGAGTAATAATAATGAAGGAAAATCTATAAGTTGATGTTCTAGGACCCCCTTTGACAAAATGCTAACAATCGACCTAGATTATGTTGAATCAAGAGTGAAGGAAATGAAAATTCAATATTTTATGACTAAAAGTCTATGGTTGTTATAACAAATTGAGGGAAATGCATTGTCTTGCGATACCTCACAATTATCACTACTAAAAATAAACTTTGTTGATCACACCTAAAGATCCCATTGTTATATAAGTTTGTAAATAAACTCTTTGAAAACTATGATTGTGAGAAACATAAATTAAAGAAATAAGACTAAAACCCTATGTGTTTTAAAAGGTTCCACTAGTATTCATGATTTTTAAATCCTTATGAAACCATCAAAAACCTTAGGCACCTAAGTACGGGGATATTGGCTCAAATACATAGTTTCAAAACTAAAAAACTACTAGAGTATGGATTTTAATGGCAACAAAACCCTAGAATAGAACAACCTTTACAAACATCATAAAAAAATTGAGGGAAATTCTCATGATTTAGGGTGTAATGGGCCCAATATATATGCACATGATATATTTTTTTGATGGATTTTTTAATATATTGATTTAAATTGTATGCATGTGTGCATATGTATTTGTAAATGAATTTGTTGCATCCTCTTAAGTTGTCTTCTAGTTTAAGAACAAGTTGAACATATTGAATATATGTTCATATAAACAACTTGAATATGTTTAAGACAAAATTCTTGAGAACACATAGAAGAACAAGTTGAACAAGAACATGTTAAATAATAGATTAGAAAAAAAATTGTTAGAGATGCAAAATTGGAGAATTCAGCTCAAGAAAACATAGCTAATAGATTTATTTTTCAAGTTTAAGATAAAAAATTTAATTGATATAGATGAGGAATTTTTCTAAATACGATTTCATCTAGGGATATGTTGCCTTCTATTAGAATTTTTATCACACTAATTCTAACTTGAACCATAGATGGGCTAATTATAACTTGAACCATAGACCCTAATTATAACTTGAACCCTAATGTATTCTAACTTGAACTCTAACCCTAATTCTAATTAAATCACGTATCATAACCTTAGTTGAACACTAACCCTAAATGCATATAAACTTTTTAATCACAAACCTAGTTAAATATTGATTGAATGTTTAACTGTCACCAAAATTACAACCATTAAACCCTAGACTCTTAATTTAATTTTTACCCCAACCCTAGAACCCTACACCAATTGACAGGGCTAATTCTAACTCCAACCCTAACCTTCATCTTAAAATTTTAATTCACAATTTCATAATCCTAACCCTAACCCTAATAAAAATATAACCCTAACTCTAAACCTAATTGAATACAAAGCCTAACCTCAACCCTTACCTGAATATTTATCTTATAACCCTAACCCTAGAATTGAACTCCAACTTTAATTGAACCCTAGAAGCAGGTAATTGAATTCTTTAATATATTAAACAAGTAAACCTAATCATAACCCTAATTGTAATTTTGAAATCTAACTATATAATATATATTAAAGTTTAAGCCAAACCCTAATTGTACCCTACCTTTAACCTAATTTTAACCTACAAATAGGGTTTTTGTTTATGTTTTCTAGGGTTTTAGTTTACGTTTTAGTTTATGTTTTCTAGGGTTTTAGTTTAAATTTTCTAGAGTTTAGGTCCAAGGATTAACGATTTGAGTAAATTAGTTTTTTAGAACCTACAGTTTAGGGTTTTCAAATTTCAAAATTAAATGTGTCGAATTTAGGTTTTTTTTTGGGTTTTCGATTTATAATTTTATCTTGTTTGTTTCGTTGATGTTTTCGGTTAATTAAATATAGTTTAAAAACTATTAAATATTAAATTAAAACAAAATAAACAAAAATAACTAAATAGCAATTATAAAACAAAAATAACTAAACAACAATTATAATGCAAAAAAATTGTAGAATTCAACCAACCTAGAGGTGGCTGAGGTCAGGTGTGTCAACGGGAGGAGGTGAGAGTGAAAAATTGGCAAATTACAGCCGTCCAAAATGCGTACGCGATCTGCTTCACCTTTTGCTGGGCCACCAAACTCGACTGTGAAAATGACTTTCACAGTTGCTTATTTAAAAAATTAAATAGTTTTTAGAAACACGTACGTGTTCATAACGCGTACGCGTTTTAGGTTTTTATGCCTGAATCGTAACGCATACGCGTTATTGATTTAGGATTGGGTATGCGATACACAACACATGCATTTTTGAAAAATGTGTATGCGTTTCATGCGAGAAAAAAAATTCGGCCAAAACTTCCCCTCTTCGTGGACCCAACTTTGTGCACTGACCCATCTAACCAACCTCTTAAGACTAATTTCCCTCCATAACCAAATATCTATTAACTAGGATGCTAGACCATTTTTTTCTAAAACATTAGATTTAAGAGTGACTAACTCTAAATTATGGATATTATTTACTAATAATCAAATTGACAACTTGGATATATCAATAGCCATGACTAAGATCTTAGCCATTTCACTTCCATTGGGAACTTAAGATTGATACTTTGTTAAAATAATCATTAATTATTTATTTCTGATTTCCCATTCTTAGAACAAGTTCTGCCAAAAGAAAAACTTGATCACAACATTTCTAAACTTTTATTCAACAAAAAAATTAAAATTTGTTACTTAATTGACTTGAATAAAATTAAATGCTTCCCTTAATTAGTAACTAAATTGGCAACTGAGATATAACTTAGAAATTATTGTTTTCTCTTGTTCTTCTATTTTCCTCTTGTATATCTAATTGGATGGTTTGCTTGCAGGTTGCGATTAATTATGTTTCCAGATATGCAATGTAGGTTGAAGTGGACACACAAAGCTTTCCCTTTTAATGTGTAGATAAACTCTTACATGTTTCTTGATATATTTATACATATTTTTCCTATTTAAGATAACTATATGTGACAAGTTAGCAGATATTATCTCGGGATGCAATCAACTTATGGATAATCTTCCTCTTATGGTCCCAACTAAAGTCAAATGTGTAACCTTCTTTGTATCATCTACTGCATTTTCCATACTATGAAGTTGGATCTAGCTCGTGTGCTGACATGGAAGAATTATTTATTCTGCTCTCAAGCTTTTATATTTTGTACTGAGTTTTAATTCTATGGGGGGCTTCTCTAGGTGATGGGTGCTAAATCATTATTTGGGGTTTCTATGTGGTTTTGGTGGGGGTTTGCGCCTTCTTCTTTTCTTTTCTCTTTGATTGTTTCAGAGCTATAACCAGAGGTTTTCTTCCCTAGTTCTTTCCTACTGGTATGATCCTTTTGAACCAGGGCTTGTAAAATCATTGCTTATTAATAAAATGCTTAGTGACTTAGCCACTTTTATTTGGAAAAAAACAAAACTATATATATATATATATATATATATATATATATATATATATATATATATATATATATATTGTACAAATGATTGAAAATTTTAGGTTAATCGACCATTTCCTGCGTCATAAACTAAATGTAACTTGCATATTTTTAAATACTTTAATAAGTATTCATAATATTTCTCTTAGAAGAAGTTTATTTACTTTTAAAACTTAAAGGTATTTGAATATATATATTAAAAGTATTAAAAGTGATAATTTAAGTATAAGGAGACTTTTAAAATTTTATTGTTAAATAATAAGTTAATTGTTTTTAGATTAATATATCTAGGAAATTAAGGTATATTTATTTTTCTATTTACATCTAATCTTTAAGTATTTTTTGTAAATAATATCTATATGTGTGATTTATATATTTGCACATTATGTTCATATACAAGTTTATTTTTTGAAAGAATAAATATAAAATCTAAAGTTAATTGTATTAAGAAAGGAAATTCAAAGAGGAAATGATCATATATTGTTTTAATTTTCATAGAACTTAGATTTGTGAAGACCTTCAATACATGCTTTTATTAACCTTACTACAAGAGAATATTTAATTTAGATCCAATTAAAATTAATTCCTTCCTTAGAGTTATCTCAACAAGATTGGTGTTTGATACTTATGACACAATCTTTTATTTCCTTAAATATTTACACCAATTACTACCATGTTTACACTCATAAAGCATATACCCAATAATTACATTTTCCCAAAATTCTACTCTTGGAAACTTGAAGCTTTTTTCCCAATTCACTAGACTCATATCTAATTCTAGTGTCTTAAGTTTGATAAGATTTTCATGATTCCAACTTAAATATATATATGCCCATGAAAGAAGAAGACAAAAAAGATGATATGGCCAAAAATATCTCATCCCAACCATAGGATTGATGTTCAATCCACGCCTGAGCTCTAAGGGACACATAGTTCTTTCTCAAGCATACATACATAACCACAATTCACATGCATTGCTCAAAAATTTCATACCCTATAAAATTAATATTTCACCACTATTCACACATTTACAATCATTTGCATGTTTACAACTATTTATAAAATAAGAAAGTTCCAACTCACACAACTCAAAACCATCATTCACGAGATTTAACATATATTTCCAAAAAAAGAAGTGAAAAAAAATTATTTTCTCAACAACAAATACCCAAAAAAGGAGAGATCTTACCAAACTAAGTGCAAATCCAAAGGGGAATAACCTCTCCTTCTCCAAGCCCTATTCTTCCATTCTTCGCCTCCCATCCTATAAGACCCTACTTCGTATGTACTTAATACAACCATAAATTGTTATATGTTTTCTTGAATTGATGATTAAATGTATTGTGGATAATAAATAAGGTGATCTTTTGGCAATATTCTTGCATATCATTTTGACATTATGTTTTATTTTCATTACCATGGAAGTGGATTGGACTCGTATATTGTGGAATGCAAATTAGATTCTAAATGAATTATTATATAGTTAAAGCTTAGAATTTTCAACTAACAGATTAATGTGATACACAATTGATACTTACAATCACATTGGTAATGTGCAAAAAGGCAACGATGTTAGCATGAGAAGGGTGAACCATTAAGAGTGAATCAAAAGAATACTTCATGAGGATATAAATTTGACCCCATTTAGGGCCTAGAAACAAGTGGAGTTAATGTATTGGAGGACTAAGGGTGTGAGGGCATTTAGTTAGGATTCATGTGAGGTGTAAGTGGGGATTAGGTCTTTGAAACCCCTAGCTAAGTTTGAAAGTCGGATGGAACCTTGAGTGGGCTTTTAATGAGAATTTTTGGTCAAATGTTTGGGTTAGGGTGCAAAATAAATCCCCTAGGGTCTATACCATAGTGGTAGGGGTCAAGTAGGCATACAATAGTGCTCCAAATACATGATTTGACCCCTGAAAAGTCCTCATAATGATGAGTGACTAATTTTGAGGAGAGGATAGGGTGGAAAGATGGAGGGGTTGTCCAAGTGCATGTATTTTATTTGATAAGGAAAAGACCCTCATTTATGAAGGAAAGTACACTCCACACATCCCCATCCAAGAGTTGCAAGTTGAAACTTCTATATATTTGGAAGAAGAAGAATGAGTGGGGTGTTACCCACTTCTCCTTATGGAGGACTCTAATTGAAATAGAAGGAAGGATAAGAAGAGAAAGGGGGTGAGCAAGAGGGCTTGGTTGGAGAGGAAAGAAGGGTAGAAGAGTTTGATCTCTCATCTAACGAAAAGAGAAGTTTTTTTCCCTTTTCCCATTCCTCATTGATTAATTGCTGTAAGATGATATTATGTTTGTAGGGATATTTGTTGGGTAGGGAGAGTGGAGTGCTTAGATATCATGTTATTTGCAACTCTTTTGGAAAATCTTGAGAAAACCCCATTTATCATCTTGGAGTTAACATATTTTCTTGCTGGGGGGTATGGCTAGAGCTCACGAGGCTCCATGATGCCATTACGGTAGGGTGGAGAGGAAGCCTAAAGCAGTTATATGTCTTTCATTGTATTCCCTTAAATTTGTTTTTAATATGGAAATTTGGTGTTTTGATCTAATATGAAGGAGAATGGAAAAGAACAAGCCCTTATGCAATAGTTTGTTACTTATTTCATTTCAGTATAATGTTATAAAGATGAGGGTTTCCAATAAGTAGATAGTACTTGTTAAAAAAATGAAACAACAAGGAGATAAATCTATTTGTGCCTTATGGGTGTAACATGGAGGAATAGCATTTTGTAAAAAACAATAAGAAAAAGAAGAGGGGATAGTTGTTCTAAGATTTAAAGTTGTATTAAAATATTTTCCCTAAAATATGTTACAGTAATAAGGAAACTCTAATGCATGGTTATATGCTTCCTTGGGTTTAAAAGTAAATAATACATGTATGTCTGTATGGGAATGAATTGAAAGAATTGTGAATGTGCAAGTATATACTAAGTTGTTTTGTTGAACTTGTTAATGATTAATCTTGGAATTTTCTATTTGAAATATATTGCTAACATGGAGATTTGTTGAGTTGAGTTTACGTCCTTGAAATTGAAGTAGTATCATCTTAAATCATAGTATACATGAAGGGAGATGGTATTCACGAGCTTCTATTCAAAAATTTCACAATACTGTATCTAAGTCAAAAAGGAACATTGTAGAATAATTGCCCTAATAAACCACAACCAATCTCGCATACTATCACCTTTGAGCACTGTCTAAGATAATTAAACATATTAAATAGCTATCTAAGACATTGTTACAAGTATCAAAGAAATAGGCAAAGGAAATAGAGATACACAACCAAATTTACAGTTCACCTACCATCAATATTTTGAGAGCTATTGTTATGTTTAGGAATAGGATGATTTATGAGTTGCCCTCAATAAACTCTATATATGCACTTCCCTAAATGTGTGTTTTTATTTGTTTTGTATTCTGTTGTTATATGTTCCTATGCAGTTGACATCTGTAATCTGCAATCCTCTTTACTATAATCTAATTTGAAAATTCCTTCATGGTCCATAAAGATAACTCTTTTGTATATAGATTGAGCATTACTAGAATTTCACCACTTCCTCATGGATATAATACTTAATCACCATGTTTAGCCTTATACTTCTTCAAATTCGAGCCCACTTTTGGGAAGGGCACTGAGAAGCTTGGTTATCTGATGACACTGATACCCAATGTTGTTTTGATTAAATCTAAGCAATAGTGTATATCATCTTTGAAGACAAGAGTAGAGTAGCAAGCGAGAATTGATCCTATGTCTTTTGTGCAGTCTCCCTCAGAGCCTGGTTGCCTTCAACTTGCAGATCTCATTTTGACGAGCTAGCAAGGGAAAACTAGATAAATAAATAAACACAATAAAACCATCATTCGCTGGTACCATGCTTCAAGCCTTTAGATAAAGCATTCACTAAATAGTGGAAATGCCTGTTCGTCCATTTAATGGTGCATAAAAAAGAAAAAGAAAAAGAAAAAGAAAAAGAAAAAAGAGAGAAATTAATTCAATGCTCAATAACTTATAGAATCGTTGTGTAGACGTGCAAGTTTCTTATTAATTAACCGCGTTGGTATGAATGAATGAATGAATGAGATTTTACTAACATCCACGAGACCGAAACAGTCTAAGGGACCAAGAGACACAAAAATAAACTACACAAACTCCAAATTCCTCTCGATGCTGGAGCTTCTATTATGAATGTTGACCAAAAAGCTGGCAATCATGTTGATCTTCTCCTCATCGAATAAATCATGCAGATTGTCAATCCTTAAGTGGTCCACATACTGAGTATGGAGATCCTCGTAGGCTGTGCACTCCTTGATAAAGTCTCATTCTGTCTCCACCGCTCCTTTGCTACAAAACTTGCAAATTATGTCCTCCCATGCTTCTTTAGGAACAGTCCACCTTCTGGTCTCACACCTAAGATGATGAGAACCGGTCCTCAACTGAGCAATTAACAACCTTGCTTTCCCTTTAATATTTTCCCCTAGATAAGTTTTTTCACCGTGTTCCCAAGTTGGGTTGAACTCTTTGACATAGTGTGTTTTTTTCCGCCCAATCTGCTTTGTCCACATGGCAGTCATGAATTTTTTTGGTAACATAATTTTTAATTTCCTCATTGGTGTTAGGACACTCATGCAAGACGATGCCCCATTTACTCAGCCAATTGACATTTTGTTTCATCCACATTTTCTTCCTACAGTTTAAGGCCTCATTCACAACTATTTTGGGCCAGTGGTGGTTATCCATGTTTTCAACCTTTTTTAAGTAGTTTAGCAAGCAAATTATAGCCGAAGCCTCCAACGGAAAGGTTCCCGATTCAGCCAAGAGAATATCATAAGGGACTACGGTTTTGACTTTAAGGTTGCAGGTGATGGTATGTTTTTGAATTCTTTAAAGTTGTCTCCACCGATACTTTGACATGTTGCTACCCCACACTTCACAGCCATAAAGAACCACCGGAGTGACCAACAAACCAAAGAGGGTTTTCTTAGTCTTCCAATCCCAAAGTTCAGCTTTCCTGCACCTATTTTGAAGTAAGAAAGAAGCTTTCCAACCTCCTTGTATCCTTTTGGTTCTACTAGTCTCCCAGGTGAGCTTATAGTGAAAGTTAATTCCAAGGTATTTGTATTCTTTTACTATCCCAGAGGGTTGCCTTCAAAAAGGAAGTCGTCGTATTTGTATTGACCTTTTTCTTTTCCAATTTGGTGAGCTTCATCTTTTTGTCCGCCCTCCCACGCAACTGCAGAAGATAGCGTGTGGGTTAGATATGGTACGCTATGGGTTCTGGTCTTTCATCAAACTCAATAATATAAATCTTTGTTTCCTTTCCACTGTGCATTGTGCCAGCCCTTCCAACTAATAAATACCATAATATGTACTACCTTAAGTGTATGTCTTGACATAATAGGAAATAAAGACAGTCATGGGGTAGCTGGTTTAAGGGAGGTTGTCGATAAGACAGATGATTGTTCTATTCTCGAAGAAACAGTGTGTCACTCATAAATCTGCCCATTCATGCTACCCATTAAATTAAATAATGCCTAGAATACATCTGAGATAATAGGAAATTAAAGATACATCCGTAAAGTGTGGTGTCATTTTTTTTTATGATAAGTATTGTTAGTATGGTAATATTCTATTTCCAACAACTACAGATATATTTATATTTAAATCGAAATGATCCTGGGGTGAGTAAGGGATTGATGCAAGTAGTAACTTGCATACTGATCATTGACTGTTTCACCGTGCCAGTGGTCAGCATGTATTCAATGTTCTATTAAGTATTCACCAAACGTACCAACTACACATTACCCGCACCCATCCAATTCCTTACCAGTTAGATCTTATTGAAAAGAATGGATGCCACAGTCAGGTTTATGAGCGATCTGCGTGTCTTGTCAACATCGGTATTGTCCTTGAGGGCGTCCGACATTTGTACCATTGGTGCTGCGTTAATGTTTATATCAATTCATTATTTCTATCGGCCAAATGTTTAAGCTCATATCAACATCACTGTCAAATCTATTGTATCTAAACTATTAGAATGTGTGAAGGGAATAAATAAATAAAAACATATAAAAATCTAATAACATAATAGTTGTTTTTGTTCTTCTGGCAGACTGCGCTTAATTCCAATAGATTGACATTATTTTTCTAGCAGCCAATTCCGTAACTAGTATGAATGAATATGATTCTCCTTCCGTAAAGATAAAGGTAACTAATATTATTATTGTGGAATGACCAATAATTCAGAGTTGATATATATATATATATATATATATATAATGAGCAGAATACAATCCATGGTTCTTGATATTGGCTTCGGTCATTGTTTTCTATCTGTCTTCAATATCTGAGAAATGTGTGTTCACTATATTTATTTTTCTGTCATTTCTTATTACAAATTTAAGAAAGAATATCACTCCCCTAGTAAAAGCTTCAGTAGTACAGTTTTTTTTCAGAGTGGAAATCAGAAAATAGATTCACTTCCAGAAATTGCAAGACTATTATCGCTGACAAGTGTTCAAATGTCTGCGATTTATTCAACGGTTTTCTTTTGATATCATAGTCTACAGTATTACTATTACTATTAATAAATATACCAGTATCGTAGATATTAATACCAATATTAATAACATAATTGACATAATTGTTAATTGGTATTATTATTTTATAACATTCATCGTATGAGGAGTATTTTATGAACTAAAACAAATGATAAAGGCACCCGTATTAAGTGTAATGAGATAAAGGCAATAAATCTAATGTTACCTGAGTAAAAAGGAAAGTGATTTTTTTTACCATTATATTAGCATAAAAGAAAATATATGAATATATATCTAACATTATCTTTGCTGGGAGGCAAGCGTGATAAGAGAAAGAAAGTAAATTTTAATGGTAATTAGTGTAAGCTTCTTTTGAATAATTATTGATCTTTAAGAGTATCAATTTGTATATAAAAAGAATATGGATTTTTTTTTACTATTTGTGATATATATATACCTATGCATTATGAATAAATAATATTATATGAGATTATTAAATAATAATATTATTATTGTTGAGATTTAAGCATATTATTAAATAAAATAAAATAAAAATTTAAAGAGTAATGCTACTATTATTAATGACTAATTAATAACAATATAATTGAGGTTTAATTGTTTATTTAAAAATAATGATTATATTACAAATATTTAGGGAATTTAATTTTAACACATTTAATATTTAGATTTAAAGATTTAATTGTGGGTTATATAACAATATTATTATTTCCAAGAATTGGTTAAGTTAATAGTGATAAGATTTTTGTGTAATTTTGTGAACAAGTAACAATTATATTTACATTAAGACTATTTTTAATTGAACAAAAATATCATTATATAAAGGGGGATAGTTGAGGTTACTATTGTTACTCATATTTAATCTTGGATAAAATGGTGATCAATTCAATTGATTAAATAGAAATAGTTAATTAAATAATGTTAATTAATATTATTATTTATATCAACAAACAATAATATGTTTGTTTGCTATAAAGATTAAATAATATACTTAGTATTAAGATCAAATAATCCAATAAACAATGGTATTACTAATGGATAATTACTAGTATTGTTTTCTTAAAAATTATGGGGTAAACAATGCTACTATTAATATTTAGAAAGTGAGTTAAAAAAAAAAAAAATACTAATTGTTGTCATTAAAGGTTACTTGTCCATTTACTATGCATAATTTTGTTAAGGGAAAATAAATAGCTAAATTAAATAAAATATTTAAAAAAAACTTGGTTCGATTTTTCTAGCGAAATTTTATGGGCATGACACATCCTCTCCCCTATCTCCACCAAGAATTATCCTTCCCAAATGAGGGAAAGAAAAGACATCCAAGAAATAAGGACAAATCAAGAGGGAAAATAAAAAGGAGAGAACCCAAGGAAAAAGAGAGAAACTGCTTCTCCTTTCAAAGAGAAGGAATATATATAAGGAAAAATGAAATCAACTCCCCATAACTTCCCAACCACCCAACCAACTCCAATTTTTCGCCACTTTTCATAAGTAAGAAATTAGAATGGGTTTTAGAATTTATTTAAGGGGTTCTATTGAATAAAAAGACCCCTAACCCATAGACCTACAGCATAGGCAACATTTTATACACTTAATACTGCATAAAGACTTCTCAAAACATTCAATTAGTAATCACATTTAAAAAGTAACTCAAAATTCTAATAAAACAATCTTTCAGACATACACAATCCTTACAAAACAAGGTTAAAACACATATCCTTGAAAAGACTAGGAATTCAAAAGAATAACATAAGGGAAGTAGCTATGTGACCCTTTCATCAACATTGGCCAATTTTTAACCTGTTTACTCAACCAAAAAAAGGTGTGAGTATTTATCATAATTAATAGTAATTCAAACAAATAGTATATGAAAAATAACCTTCTAATAATAATCGACTAAGGAATTAAATATACATAAGTAACATATAGTTTAACTCTTCCTAATTGCATAATACCTTTTAAATTCAAACAATTATTGATCATGCTATTTAATATCAAAATATTACCACTTATCAATAATCTATTTAACCTATAACAAATATTACTAAAATAAAATATTGAATATCAATCATTACCTTTATACTCTCACTTACACTCATAATATTTTGTGCAGTTTTTTTAACCCCATCTAAAATCCAAGAAATAAACTCAAGAAAAAGGATAAAAACAAAACAAAACACTTTATATTGGGCTAAAGATGAAACTCAAACAAGAACATGAAAATAAAATCAAGTTTGCCTTGTATGAGCTTGATGGAGTCGTTTTCCCTCGTAGATGGCTTGATATGTGTGCTCTATATTGATTTTGATAGCATAACGGCTTGGCTTTTCTTGATTTGGATGCAAGGATGATGGATTTGTCTATAGTGATTGGAGGCTTGAGATGAATGTGATAGAATGTGGTTGCATATGGTTGAATGTGGTTGGTTGTGGTTGGAATGCAGAATTGGCTAAGTGTTAGTAATTTAGTAAGGGAGATTGAAATGGATAGTGGAGATTGATTCTTGAAAGAGGATCAAGGGTTGAGATCAAAGAGTTGACCAAAGGAATTAAAAATTCCTTTTTAATGTGCATTGGAATGATAAAAGGAATTAAATGTTCCTTGGGAAGGAGAAAAAGAATTTAATATTCCTTTGGGGATGAGAGAGGAATTAAAAATTCCTCAAAAGGACCATGGGAAGACAAAAATGAATTATAAATTCCTTTGGGGATGGGGAGAGTTGATCAAGGGGTAGGTTATGATAGCTAATCAATAATTAGGTTGTGTAAGTGATCGATTAGGCAAATGATTAGGTGGGTAATGACGATTAATGACCCACTTGTATATTATGGAGGATGTGACACCTCCCTAATCATGTTAGGTGATTTTATATTTGTACACTAAAAATTGACCACTTGTGTTTGGTTAATTTACCACTAATCTGACCAATTTCATATCCTCTATATTAATTAAATAATACCCTATTATTTAATTATTATTCACTATCCCATATCTGTTCATCCTAATTTATTTCTTCTATCATCTTTAAATCCTAGCCTAAAATAAATTATTTATTTAATTCTTGGAGGAAAGGGATAAGTGATGGGAGTAAATAATTAAAATTAATTATTTACTTTAGGCAAGGATTTAAAGATAGAAGAAATAAATTAGAATGAATGGATATGGAATAGTGAATAATAATTAAATAATAGGGTATTATTTAATTAATATAGAGGATATGAAATTGGCCAAATTAGTGGTAAATTGACCAAACACAAGTGGTCATTTTTTAGTGTACAAATATAAAATCACCCAACATGATGATATACATTTAATATACATAATGATATTGCCGATAAAAAAAAATCTTGATAATTACATACTTATGTAGATACGAAATAGACCTCATCTAGCTATCACATGAAATCACAACAACCACTAGTTAGTTAGTTAATGGTGTAGGAGCACCTACACCCTTAATGATAAATTTGACTTGGTGACAATGTAGCAAGGTGGATTTGAGTGTGTCTAGGTTAGTTTGGGGGTTTTAGAGTTTTGTTTATGTTAAATAAGGTCTAATCAAGACCATTCTCAATGTATTGGGGTGATTTTTGGAGTCTTAGGTTTAATTAGTAAAAGGTTGCAAAAATGGAATATTGTCAAGTGTAAAATTGTCAAAACTAATGCAATTTATAGGAATATGAAGGGTTTAATAATCCAAAAGACTGTTAAGAATGTTGGGAAGGTAGCTTGGTTTGAAAATTGTATTTAAGGCCTTCAAAGGCTCATTCAAAGGTGGTTGTTAAAGTTCTGAAACCAAATTCAATAAAATACAATGTTTTCTTTGTTATTTCTCTACTTTTTTGAATTTTATTCCTTTTGTACATCACGTATAGGCTTGTAAATGGTCTATAACTATTTTTTTTCATAAAGGAATGTCTAAGATTTATTTTGAATCCAATTTGAGGATCCTTCACTAAGATTTTTTGGAGATTTACTTATTTTTCTAAGACTGCCCTGAAAATACAAAGTAAGGGTTCTGAGTGAAGTTAAAAGTATGAATTGATCAGTCCACCCACTTTCTTCTCCTATAACTCAATGGATTGATTTTTTTTGTGTAGGGTAAGATGATTTGAAGGTTGTGAAGGCTGAGGGAATATGTTGTGAGTGATCAAGAGTGCTGCCTTGGGGTAAATTTGTATGAATTCTATATGAAAATGGGTTACCAAAATATGGATTTGAAGAAATGTTTAGTGTATGTTTCTTGTGAGGGATTTTTGAGTGTGTGCAAGTCGTAAGTGGGCTGTCTAGATTATTAGACTAGTTGTAGGAACCCTGGAGATAGGATTTTCTATAAAACCCTTGGTATTGGCATAGTAATTGAGGGTTTGTAAGATCAGTGCTAAGGAAGATTTGTAATGACAAATAAGTCATGAAATTTGTTGTTTTGTAACATTTCTTAGGACTGTTTGAAGAGTTTGAGTGAACGAAAGGAGTTTTGAGGGCAATTCCTTTGTTAAACTGGATAATTGAGTGACATTTTGCATGCTAGGTCTATTGGAAGTCAATCATGGTCCAAAGGAGTTGCTAGCGGTTTTGATACTTGAAAGGGAAAAAAAGGTGCGAAATCATTTTCCTAACACTAATACAATAGAGGAGGAATGAAAAGACCAGTTTTAAAGCTTCTTAAAACAACTGAGATGATCACATACAAAATAAAAAGGATAATAAAAATAAGGAATCATAGATAACCCCAGATTTATGTGGGAAAACCCTTTCGAGAAAAAATCCACCACACCAAGAGAAGACACTTTGTATTATAGTAAAATAAATTGCATACAAAGATCACAGTCCTCACTCTCTAATCGTTAGCTTACACCAGTAGACTTGAGTATTCATGCACTCACTATTACAATACTTGTACAAATATACAATGAATACAATACAATTATATTATGTCATGTTCTCTTACTTCACTACTTTTCATAGTCACCGTTTGATTGAATTATATAAATTTAATCAACTACACAAGTCATACATCACAATAATCGACCAACCAATCACATGGCTTAATGATGCATCAATCACCCAATCAAGTAATTCGATCTTCTGAACGATCTTCTTTGCATTGAGTTTCTGAGGCATTAATTTCCTTGCCTCAATCAGATTCTATCACCAGTCAAAACATGTCTTGCATTTACTACTTTCACCACTCCAGACTTTGACCAATCAAGTGTTGATCACTTGCCACATGTCACCTCCTCATTCGCTCATCGTTTTGACCATGGGTCAAAACTACCATCTGAGCTTCGAGCTTCTCTTATTGTGCCACCTCTCCAAGTCAAAGCACTCACCGCGGCATGACAGTCCCACCGCCCAACTGCAAGGTCATCTTAACACCCTTGTAGTATGGCAGTAAGCCTTTGTCAGCTTGTCTTCTAACTTTACCACACCATCGCCAAGCCCCACGAGACATCTCACGGTATGGTAGTGACCACCTATGCTGACTGTAGGGCTTCACTGTGCTATTGCACTCCGACCGCAAGACCTTTGTGGTAAGGAGGTAACCATCCTGATCGACCGCCATGGCTTACCATGCCATCGTGACATGGCCAAAAGGCCATCGTGGTAGGATGGTAAGCGTTCTTCATAGACCACTAGCCATTTACCGCAGCCACCACAACTTCACTGAGTGACACCCATGGTAAGGCAATAACCATAATACTAACCGCCACTCTTCACCATGCAACCACACCATCACCGAAACATACCCTTGGTATGGCAGTGAACCATTGCTTAATTGTTGCTCATCAACCGCGCTATCTCCATCCTAGGAACGAGACTCCACGGTATGGCAGTGATACTGCCCAACTATAGACAAACCGATAGAGGCCCGCGGTAAAGCGGTAAACCACTAGATTGTGCCTCTATTAAAGAATATCAGCGGTAGAGCGGTAAAGGCTGAGAATGGATGACCATTTTGCCAAGTCTTTCTAGAGGTTCAAGCCAAAATTTGAGGCACTTGTTCCCAACAATCTCCCACTTGATGAAGACTTCCTGGCTTCCTCTAGACTTTGAAAAAATCACTGATGATCATAGGCCCCAAGGCCCATTGAATTGTGCACCATCTGAACTTGTCTATGCTAACTGGCTTTGTTAATGCACCTGCAACATTCTTCAAGGTGTCAACCTGTTCCAAACAGGTCTTTCCATCTTTCACCATATCCCTCAAGAAGTGATACTGCATATCAATGTGCTTTGTCCTAGCATGGAAAGTCGAGTTTTTTGCCAAACAAATGGCACTCTAACTATCATAGAAAATTGTGATCTGTCCTGCATTGAAACCAATATCAGAGCATAATTGACTCATCCAAACTACTTCTTTGTAGGTGATGAGAGCCAATCATGTTCCATTTTATGTCACATTTCAGCCTATTTCTTGCACCTTCATACCTATTCCCATGTTCCATTTTCATTCCATATCTTACCATTTTACCATTTTATGTTGCATACGATTAAATATATATAAGTGGTATTTAATATAGTTTTGAGATTAAATTATGAAAAATAATTATAGATTTTCTTTATTAATAAGTATTGTTATTTTATGCCTTGGAATAGATATCTTGCAGCATGCTTCCTACCACTTTCTATGCGGGAACCTTATTGTCACTCATTATTGCCACATGGACTCTTGCCACATCAGCTCAGAGCATTATTCCTTCCAACAGCATTGACTAAGTTGTTTGCATTCCACTTTAGCATATGGGACGATTTGTCAATTATTACAAACATGTTACATAAGATTTGTGGAAGTATGTTGAAGAGAAAAATCTATGATAAGAATAGTTTGTTGCAAGTTTGGAGAAAATTGGACAATCATTTCCTATTTATTATATGATGTAAAAAATCCATTTGTAATATGCACCCACTTCAACTCATGATCAATGTTCCCAGTCAAAAATATGCCAAATAAGAATAGTCTGTTTTGTGTTTTTTTGGGTAGATGAGAACGAATCTAAAAAATATACGGCATGGATTTTGTCCAAAATGAGCTCAATTAGGTTTCCATGCTAAATAATCCTTAGGAAATGAAGGATTTGAAAGATACACATGGTTTTCTAAAGGTAGTATTTTCTGATTTATTGTTGCGGCCAATTTCCAAGTAGTTGGCATTGGAGAGATTCTTGACATGTGATCTTGTTTGCATTAAAAACCATTTTGTAATCTTCTCATAGATTAGGAAGTCCAATTTGGGGGAGAATAGTTTGTGGTAAAGAATACAATTACCAGCCATGTGGGGAGCCAAAACTCTTCTCATAGCTACTAGTTGTTATGACAATTTTATTTTTAATTCATGGATAGTTGTAAATGTCTTACATAGACCATTGTATTAGTTAGTATGTTGGATGTAGGAAAAACAAATAGATTTTTCTTATATGTAGCTATTACATGATGAAGCTATAAATATTATGTAATATTAGCTCAGGGGGATAATTATTGCAGACAAATTTTTTGTACATAAATTACTCCGTGTAGATTATTGTATGCAGACTTTATATTATTTTGATAAATAAAATAGTGTTCTTTCTGATAAAACCAATGTAAGAAGGCTTCTATTTTGCTCACCTGCAAATCATGGAGCGAGGGCCCACTCCTTGGTGAAGCACAATGACATTTATTTCTTTTTATTGTTAATATTTTTGTGTATTATTTATGTTTTGTTTGATTTAATTTCAATAGCTTTCAAACTCTAATAGTTACATGATTTAATTATAGCACCTTTATTATGGTTTGGTTTGATACAATTCCTTATGATTTAAGTTTGATTTGTAATATTTTATTGAAATTTAATTTTAGCAAGCGTGTTTCTCTTTTTATTAATAAACTGTTGTTGTCATAGCTCATGCTGGAGGAAGTGACAATTCCTGGCACAATTCTAACAGGAAGACAAAATAGGAAGGTTGAACCAGATTTTCACTTAGGAAATTTAGGCGTGTTCTAGCTGCATTTCATCCCCACTTGATTCTTTGATTTCCTCCCTTAAGTATACTACTACAACAGCTCTCACAAGATCACGATCCCCGGGTTGACATTCTTAGACCAAGCTGAAATCCTTCTTTATTATTTACCCCAGTTTTGGCCTATCATTTTGGTGTCGTTGTTGGGGAGAGGTGTTAAAGGCTAGAAAATCCAACGGGTTGAGTTAGGGCCAATGCATTAGGATGCAAGCTCATACAACTGCTAACCTTGCCCAATGATTAGTCCTAATTTGTGTTGTTTAAATCATATAGATGCATTGTTAGATTTTGTAGGTAGATTTTAGAAATTATAACCATTTATATATCCACATCAGTTGTTGTGAGTTCATTAATAAGAAAGGAAGTACTTTTGAAGAAACAACATAAAAATGTTGCATTTTCAAGGTAATTCAAATACATCAATTTTCAAAGAAAAATACTTCAAAAATGAAGAAATTGGTGGGAAAATCATGCTAACACAAGGTGATGTTTTTATATCCCCTCTACCTAATGAATGCAACTTAGATTTCCATAATTTCTCATTACCATTTTCACAAGAATTTATAGGTATTATTCCTTTAATTGAGCAAGAATAAATAATTGATAAATTTTTAGGACAATGGAATTTTGAAAATGAAGATTTAACCATGTGTTGCTTTGATTGTTGCAAGGATAAAGATAAGTGCACATGCCAAGATGCTCAGGAGGATATGTTGATAGAGATACAAGATATAAGTGAGCCTCATCAAAATAAAGGTGAAAGTGAACAAATCTTCGTTGTAACTTAAAGGGAAATTCCACATGTCAAATTGCGAAGGTCAAGGTATTATTAATGGTGTTAACATGTCTTATCATTCTACTAATTTTTCTTCACAAAATATTTCTTCACCTATTGTGTATGATGAATGGAAAAATGCATGCTCACAACAACCACAATATCCATTACGACCATCTTCATCATTTCCATCTTCATTGTGCCCACTCTACTTAGTCCCATCCACTATATATCCACAACAATTATTACCACTTTCATTATCCCATTCATATCCTATACAATCTATTTCATAATATCCACCAAAGGCAACCATGATGCCTATTGAAAAATTGCATAATAAGGTGGTTGAAACTGCATATAATAATGCTTATTCATGGATCCCTTTATATTCTGGTAATGTGCTTGGATTTGGTGAATTAAAATTGAAATACATTAATGCAAGTGAGGGATGTGATTTTGGTTTAATTAAATTAGAAGAACAATCTGATCAGTTAAATGATATTCAAATTAGTTCTTCTTATTTACTTAATAAATCACAACCTTTAGAGGTCATTCACACACATGAGGAAACACTTCAATATGAGTTTAATTTTATTATGGAACTCATAAATGTGTGTACTGAAATTAATATTGTGATTATATATGTTGAACTATGTGCATTAATGATTCTAGAATTGTGTGGAATGAAAAATGAATGCCTACAAGATCTATCTTTTAATATTTTTATACTCAAACATATGGATCTTTGGAGGCCTATGCTTAAAAAGTGTATTCCTCACATACTCATTGATTTAGGCCCACCAATAATTGATTAAGCACCAGTAAATGGTTTTAAATGCATTAATGACTATGCTACACAAATGGTGATTTTTTTATTAACACGAATCAAGGTTTTAATATATAGATATCTTTGTCATTCTTGATTCTTTGGAATATCTTAAGATGGCCATTCATTGACAAAGCTCAAGGTGTTATAATATCTTTGTCTTTCTTGATTCTTTGGATTATCCTAAAACCCTCAAGGTTTCGTAGTATGAAATTAAGTTGGGGGGGAAAGAAAATCCCTTGAATTTTGGAATTCATTGGTTCAATCTTGATAATGTCTTCATTAATTGTTTCATTGGTGCTTGTACTAAAACCACATGTGAGCTTTGGACCAAGCAAAGGTATGCATTCTTGTGTTGATTGGAATTTTATTTATATTATGTTTACACAAGAATTGATTGTTATTCATCCATTTTATTGTTAAATATCTATTCATAGATTTAACTTTACTATTCATTTTCTAATCAATAAATCGATTAAAATGGTGAAGTTATTAAATGGATGATATCATATTACTATACTTGATATGCTTGGTCTTTGAGAAATATGGTTGCAGGTTTCTTATGGTGGTTACCCAACACTTTTTTCACCAATACCAATTGATGATGCTTCTATGCATGCGCATTGAATGACACACTTTGTTGTCTTGTTGGTCATGCTAGCTATATGGAGGACACCAGGTTTTCTTTCCACTTCACTATTGGATCTCACGAGAGGATCTTGAGCAAAGCCCTCAAATTCATGCAGACATAAATTCTCATTTTCACCATCCTTGATGCTAGACCATATGGAGGACAATATGCAATTTGGTGTATTCATGAATCTTATAGTACCATGTTCCTACCTAACTCTTCCCAAGCCTCACATCCAATGACAACTTGAAGACATGTAGAGGATATATAAAGTAGTTTGAACATCATCTAATGCCGATCACTGCATTTCATCATGCAGATTAATTCTTCATCTCATCTAAAGCTATATGGATACATTGAGAGACTCCATTGGTCTATAACTACAAGCCTTGTCCTTGGAGGGTTGATTCTATAATTGTAAGTAATCCTTTTAACTCAGTGGCTGGGCATCTATTACAAAGTTATATGGTAAGCTTTCAGATATGGTGGCATGAGCTAAATAAGATCCAAATCATTTGTAGTAATGGTGTTATGAGCTTGTTGAACACATAGAGATAAGTATTTGCTTACCCAAAGTTGTATGGATACATTGGACTAGTTGAGAGCCTAGAACTAATCTTCACTACACTCCCTTGTCTATGGTAGGGAAGTTGCATTTTCATACAACTTTGGAAATAGTTATGGATATCTCTCATACTCAGAAGGACAGGATAACATAGCTTCATGAGAATTTCATATGATTTGTTTCAAATTGGTCATCATCGAGCAATGTGTCTTCCAAAGATCATGGCCATTGTGAATACTTCTTTCAACCAAGTAAGTGGGTATGTATTATGAAGTTTTACAGGTAACTTTTCAGCATAAGCAACAAGGGTGCTATGGACTATGCATGGCCAATCTTGATAAGGTATCTTTTGTCATTGGTCATCATTTCAAGCTTTGCCTCATGTAACCAATTTCAGTGGTAAATTTTTGTGGGGTCATAGAAGGAGATTTGGTTTTCGATGGTGTCACTTCAACATCCATAGGGTTCCTTCTCTTTGGTCATTATATGCAGGTTAATTAAAAAATGGAAAAAGTGAAAAAATGAAAAAATGAAAAAAACTGAAAAAAAGAATAAAGAATAAAGCAATAAATTATAACAATGAAAACCTTTGGGCATTGCTAGACAACTACAATTTGAAAACCAATTTCTGTTGGATTGTAGTTGAATAAAATTCTTAGTGGTGAAAATTGTTTTCACATCACTACTAAGCGGCGAGTGATTGAAAACTGGCTTGCTAGCAGTCACTTGTTGTTATCAAAATTGAAAAGTGAAAAAATGAAAAAAAAACAGAAAAAATTGCAATAATTTGTGTTCTTTCTATGGGATAATCAGTTTGTAGGTATACTCTATTGCTTCTTTGGTTGTCTGAGTACCTCCTAGCATCTCTTGTTGTTCAGTTGTGTAAATGTACTCTTATTTGTTGTGGTCCACTTCACTTTGATCACTTGCTGTAAGAGTTACATTTTCAGTTGAGGTGTTAGAAAATATGAAGAGAGAATTCAAGCTACCATCAATATGCTCCCCACATAATTCCTTCTGATGTAGATCTTTCGTGTGTGGTACGGATGCCATCTTTCTCATAGTTTTTGGTTCCTTGTTGGACATTCACTTTTGCAGAGTTACATCGGGTACCAAACCTTGGCATAGATGGAAGTGTGAGTTGGTAAAATGATCAATTTTATTATTTATTATTTTATCTCTTAAATTTATTAATATTTTTTATTATATTAATCATATATGCAGCATCCATGCCTATCCTCTCCCTGTTTCCTGAGGACGGTCAACCCTTTAAGTTGGGGGGAGGTCTACCATCTTTTCACCTATTACTTTCCATTATCCTTATAGTTTCCATTATTCGAAATTGCAAAATAATTTCATATTACTTATCATTTCATCCTTCATTTCACTATTCATTTTACCTATCATTTCATCCAATTCAAATAGCTCATAATTGTCAAGATAAATTTTTCATGACCCTCCTATATATAGCATTTCAAAATGATGCTATGAGAAATGACAAGAAAAACAAATATATATATTTTTTTGAAAAAAACAAAGCAATAAATCTTGCCATGAGAAGCTAAGAAAAATAAATGGCATTGTGGTTATGCATGAGCTGTAATAGTTAAGGGTGAAGAAGAAGGCCAAAGCCACAAATCGGAAAGGATACTAGTTCAAATCAAATACCTCTTCATCATATTGATTGCACGAGGACTTGCAATATGCTAAGTTGGGGGGAATGATGAGAGCCAATCATGTTCCATTTTATGTCACATTTCACCCTATTTCTTGCACCTTCATACCTATTCTCACGTTCCATTTTCATTCCATATCTTAACATTTTACCATTTTACATTGCATATGATTAAATATATATAAGTGTTATTTAATATAGTTTTGAGATTAAATTATGAAAATAATTATAGATTGTCTTTAATAATAAGTATTGTTATTTTATGCCTTGGAATAGATATCTTGCAGCATGCTTCCTGCCACTTTCTATGCAGGAACCTTATTGTCACTCATTATTGCCACGTGGACTCTTGCCACATCATCTCAGAGCATTATTCCTTCTAACAACATTGACTAAGTTGTTTGCATTCCACTTCAGCATATGGGATGATTTGTCAATTATTACAAATAGGTTACATACGATTTGTGGAAGTATGTTGAAGAGAAAAATCTATGATAAGAATAGTTTGTTGCAAGTTTGGAGGAAATTGGAATTCAACCATTTCCTATTTCTTATATGATGTTGTAAAAAATCCATTTGTAATATGCACCCACTTCAACTCATGATCAATGTTCCCAGTCAAAAATATGCCAAATAAGAACAGTCTGTTTTGTGTTGTCATTTTTAGGCAGATGAGAACGAATCTGAAAAATATACGACATGGGTTTTGTCCAAAATGGTCCCAATTAGGATTTTTCACGATGAAATCCTTAGGAAATGAAGAATTTGAAAGATACACATGGTATTCTAAAGGTAGTATTTTCTGATTTACTCTTGCAGCCAATTTCCAAGTAGTTGGAATTGGAAAAATTATTGACATGTGATCTTGTTTGCATTAAAAACCATTTTGTAATCTTCTCATAGATTAGGAAGTCCAATTTGGGGGAGAATAGTTTGTGGTAAAGAATACAATTGCCAGCCATGTGGGGAACCAAAACTCTTCTCATAACTACTATTTGTTATGACAATTTTATTTTTAATTCATGGATAGTTGTAAAGGTCTTACATAGACCATTGTATTAGTTAGTATGTTGGATGTAGGAAAAACAAATAGATTTTTCTTATATGTAGCTGTTACATGAGGAAGCTATAAATACTATGTAATATTAGCTCAGGGGGATAATTATTGTAGACAAATTTTTTGTACATAAATTACTCCGTGTAGATTATTGTATGCAGACTTTATATTATTTTGATAAATAAAATAGTGTTCTTTTTGATAAAACCAATGTAAGAAGGCTTCTATTTTGCTCACCTGCAAATCATGGAGCGAGGGCCCACTCCTTGGTGAAGCACAATGACATTTATTTCTTTTTATTGTTAATATTTTTGTGTATTATTTATGTTTTGTTTGATTTAATTTCAATAGCTTTCAAAATATAATAGTTACATGATTTAATTCCAACACCTTTATTATAGTTTGGTTTGATACAAGTCCTTATGGTTTAAGTTCGATTGTAATATTTTTATTGAAATTTAATTTTAGTAAAGTGTGTTTCTCTTTTTATTAATAAACTGTTGTTGTCATAGCTCATGTTGGAGGAAGTGACAATTCCTTGCACAATTCTGACAGGAAGACAAAATAGGAAGGTTGAACCAGATTTTCACTTAGGAAATTTAATTTAGGCGTGTTCTAGCTGCATTTCATCCCCACTTGATTCTTTG
>CM021108.1:332994851-333045723 GCA_007115665.2 Sequoiadendron giganteum | reverse complement strand
TTTCCATTCTGAACCTAATATTTTCACTATCGTTTCATAAAAAAGCATTCGCCACCCTAAGAATGGCTATGTTGCCCCCATTAAAATCCGTTCTCCTATCTTTTCATAAAATAATTCATTTTACCCCCATTCATAATGTTAAAATGCCTTACACCATCACCACTTATCTCCCATGGTGGTCACCACTCTACCTCGGCCTTTTGCAAAGTGGCTCGTAGTATAGCAGTGATGGTTAGGAATTTTCATAATGAGGTTTACCACTATGCCGCATGCAGTCAAGTCATACACCATGGTAGCACAGTAAACAGTCAGCGGTCGGTTGAGATAGGCAGTTAAAGATGAGGTTGCATCAAACTGGCTTTTATGGATAGTCACTACAGTACCGTCGATGGTTAAGCTAGTGATCACAGTGACTGGGGTGATAGGGTTATCAACCGGTGAAGCAGCGAGGTGGTGGTCAACAAACAGTTACCGCAAGAGCGCCAGTGTTTAGGATGATGACCATGGTAACACGGTAGACGACGAGGGAGACACTAAGTATCAAGTATTGCATGACCACCGATGGTTAAAGAATGGATAACAGTAGGGCAATAGATGAAAGGAAGACTGTGACAGTCTCACTGTGATGCCATGGCTGGTCAAAAAGTTGACTGCAGTAGTGCGGTAGAGAGTTGGCTGACAATGGAGGTGGTAGCAAAGATAATAGTGAATGATAGTTGCCGCTATACCATGGGTGAACAAAGCGAAGACCGCGGTAGCGCAGGTAACAGTAGAGGTAACAACAAATGTTAAGAACCACCATATCGCCAGTGACAAAATTCAAGCCCATGATAAAGTGGTAGACATAATAAAGCCATGGGGAAGTAAAGTATAATGAGCGATAATGTAAAAAAGGCAAAATCAAAGACAAAACTATAGTTTGAAATATTTAATTTTTTGAAAGGCAATTCAATTAAATATTTTAGATTTTGTTAAAGAATGCAAATGGTTGCAATAGAAAATGAAGGGTCGCGATCCTTGGTATTTACTGTATAAATATTTTAGAAAACTGGTCACAGAGGGGGAGAGGGGTGAGAGTTTTGTTTTTCTCAGAAATGAAACTGGGAATGAAATAATGGAAAAAACCTTATGGAAAGAGTGCAATGGAGATGGTTTTTTGGACCAAATTCCTTTCTGATTATTTCATTGTTATGATGTGATGACTAATAATTTTTCTTGGTTCTCTCCAATTTGAAAATATTTCGATCATTTGAGTCTAAATATCAAGTATGTATTGATTCATCAGAGTGTATTTCTTTACTTTGTGTGATTTTATTTACTAGTGTTTGCAAGGTAGAATTAAATTCCTTTGAGTAAGTCACTATGTTTGTGAGATTTCCTTTGGATTGTTGAAGGAGAGCTAGGTAAGAAAATATTTCAACACCATTTATGCCAGTCATAAATTCATGAAGTCACATGTCAATCATTAGAGCTTCATCCCTTAATGTGTTTAACAACGTGAATTTTGTTGGAAAGGAAGATATGTATGTAATTATTAATATTTTTTGACTCCATTTCTCGATAGATAGAAGACATTGATCTGTCATATCCCAGAGGATAGAATTCACTATAAAAAATTTATTCAAAAACCTTTCATTTATGCAGTAGGAGTAGTTGTGGTATCATTTGGTCTATCCATTCCTAATTGCCATTGTGGGTAGACTGTTTAGCATGAAATTCAATTCAAATCTGCATGTTTCATATAGGTTCACCCACCTAGGTCTAGCAAAACCTAAAGAGAATAAGGTTCAATCATGTAATTGGCCTTGTACATTGGCCAAAAGTGTTGTAAGAGCTTGGAAAACTCTTATGGTTAAAATGTGCATTTTTGAGAACCAACAGTTTGGCGACTCTACTGGGGACATAATCTCAAATAAGCCTTTGTCATAGAGTCAATATTTTGTAGAAGACTCCATTGGGAATAAAGAATTGCAGATTTTATCACTTTTGGAAAGTGAGTGGAGACTCTAAATGAACAAGTGCATTGAAATTGATAAAGTGAAGTATATATCTAAAAGGAATCTTCCTAGAGATAAGGTCTTTGTACAAATATGGTGATGGTCTTAGTGAAAAAAATATGGACAGAGAAGAATGATAAAGGTATGAAGGTGACTAATGAAACGAGACCATAAAAAAAAAAAAACATCAAAGGCATCACTGGACACACAATTCGTATGGTACACTAGCAAATGTAGACAACCCTTCCAGAGAACCTCGTACTCCTGAGGAATAGAGGAATCCCTTCTATCAACCAAATCCTAAGAAAGTTGAAGAGTTCATGGCTGAATGTGAAGCTAAAAGAGAAAGAAGACAACATGAATATGATCAGAAAATGGCATTTCTTGAAGAGAATTAGGATGGACTTGGCTATGAAGCAGCCTCTGAGGAAAACTATGAAAATATTACTCAAGATGAAGTAAATGCAAGATTGGAACATGAGAGACAAGAAGTAGAGAGAGCTAAAATATAATATGAGCAGAGGGTCCAAGCAATTAGAGAACTTGAAGAGTTGAAATTAAGGAAGGCTCAGCTCAATACTCAAATGGCTAATCTGCATAAATATGTGCCACCACACAGGTAGGTTAACAATCATGCAGGCCCATCAAAAGCCCCACAGGTCCATCAAAATCAACCAAATAGACACCAAAATTCTCCACCACAACATCAAGGTGTTTAACCACCTCCTTATTAGCAACACATACCCCCATAAGGCCAACAATATGTGGCAAATAATAATCCATTTTACTAACATCAATATTACCAAAATCCTCCTCCACAATATGCAACCATGATCAGGTAGTTTGACTTGATTGGATTTCAAATATGTCCTTATCCTATGGACAACAATTGGAGAAGTCTTGTTCCAAAATTCACAGGAAGTAGTGTAGTTTTAGCTGAAGAACATTTAAGGAGTTTTAATGCCTTTTTGCAATATTTGGATATGTAGTATGGAGATGTGCAGATGAGGTTGTTTATGAAGTCACTAATTGAAGACACCAGAGATTGGTTTAATAATCCACCAACAACTTCTATTAATTCTATTCATGTGTTTTATGAACAATTTTTTGAGTAGTACAAGAGTCAATATGCACCAGAATTTGCATTGCATGAATTGGTGACTATTCAAAAGCATCAAAACAGGTCATCTTATGATTTCAACCAGAGGTTTTCTAAATTAAATAATAAGATACCTCCTAGATCTAAATTAGTTGACCCTGTTGGATTGAGCATTTATTTGAAATATTTTGATCCTAAGACAAGATATGAGCTTAGGAATAGAGGTCCTAGAAATTTGGCTGAAGCTCAAAAGATAGCGCTTACTATTGAAAATAATAGGAAGGCTGCAGGGATGATTGCTAAGAGGGATAACCCTAGGGTTCCCCAATATGCTCCTCCAAATAAACAAGAAAGCACATATAGGAATGAAAGGCCCAGAGTACATGATATTCCCTATAATACGAATTGGAGAGATGGAAAGACAATGATGGATAATAGGCCATGAAATAAAGAGACACCCGATCCTTTGAAGAAGAGAGGGACATAAATGGCTAATAATAGTCCTTGGTGTTTACTATGTGACATGCCACATTCTTCAGAGCATTGTGTTGTAGTTCATTCAGTGTCAAGAAAAGACATGGCAGAAAATAATAATGAAGAACACAATAATATCTATTTGACTTCTCATATTCTTCACTCGACAGAGCAGGGGTATTCATCTTTAGAAGAAGGAGGATATAAATATGATGTTGATCATCAGAAATATAATGTTCACATGGCAGAGCAACAAATTTTTTCTGATTATGAAGAAAGTGATGACTAACAAGGTCCTCCTACCACATCATATCATCCTAATAGGGGAAATATGAGGAGACTACCTGAGGAAGAAATTAAGAGATTGACTATTGCAGTAGTTGAGCAGGCTAAAAGAAAGTATCGGTTGAGGAATAGAACAATAAATGAAAATGAAGGTGTTCCAAGAGGAATATTTTTGAAGAATAATAAGATATCCCATGAAATATCAGAAAAAGACAAATGATGAGCACCTTGTTTAAAAAGAACAAAAGTGTGTCCCCAAAGAAGAAAATAAAGAATTCTCCAAGAACAAACAAAAGATGTATCAGGCATCAAAGAGGGAGAAAGAGGAAAAAAAAGGTGAATCAACAAAACAAAGGAAGGTGATAAAAGTTGAAGGTGCATCTTTTGATTTTGTGAAAGCTTTATCCCAGTTTGGGATGCTTTTTTCAAGACAATGGACTGTAGTAGTTGGAGGTAATGTGCAGTTTGATTTATCATATGCCACAATACCAATTAATGGTGAAGAAGTGAAATTGTATAGAGAACCAAGGATGAATCATATTGTTGAATATGTTCCTCAAGAACAAATTAATTTCTTTTGTGATGTGGATTTGGGGAGTTTTAGAGTAGAATTATCTCAACTAGAATTAACGAATACTCACCCAATTGATAGACTTGTTTCTAGAAATCAACAAGGTGTGTGGAAAATGTATTTTGATGTGGCTTTCAGCCAAGAAGGTAATGGAGTTGGGATATTTTTCATATCACTTGAAGGTACAACATTATAATATTCATTTTTGTTGGCTTTTGAATGTACAAATAACGTGGCAGAGTATGAAGCCTTGTTGATTGGTTTGAACATGGTTGTCAAACATATGATTAAGTTATTATATGTCTTGGGAGATTTTGTGCTAGTTGTGTCACAAGCTAGATCAAAGTATGCTGCAAAGAATAAGAGGCTGAAACAATATAGAAATGTTGTGTGGGATACAGTGGAACTGTTTGATTCTTTTTCAATTGATTGGATAGATAGATCTGGAAATTTTATGGTTGATTTTTTGGCTAGAGTAGCCTTAAAGAAAGATGATATCACTTTGGTTGGAGTTTCTCATATTGAATTCAAAACAAGGACTGGTGTCCCTGACAACATTTATAGTTGCCAAGTTTTTAATGATGATACCGACCTTTTGAATTTTCTTCATTATATAGATCAGTATGAGGCACAAGAGATTGACTTTAATGCTCTTGTGGAAGAAGTGGATGGGAAGAAAACTATATTTGGGAAGGAAGTTTTGCAGCTTAAAACTAACAAGCTTCCCAAAGGGCTTGTGGCATTGGAGAAAGTATATGATGGGAGTGATCATTCTCTCATGAAGTAGACACCTGTTAAGGAGGAAGATATTGAAGATATAAACCTGGGAACCAAATTAGCACCAAAAATACTTTATATTGGGAAGACAATAAGCCCAACCATTAGAAGAATGTTGATTACATTGCTGAGAAAATACAACCATGTGTTTTCTTGGTCTTATGAGGATTTGAAGGCATATAGAGAAGATTATTTTCAGCATGAGATTCCACTTAAGCCAGACACAAATCCATTCAGACAAAAGCAGAGGCCTATCAACCCAACCCTGGAAACCAAGATGCAAGAGGAGCTAGCAGAGCTCAAAGATGGAGGTATCATAAAACCCATTAGGCATTCAAAATGGGTCTCAAATTTGGTTCCAATTAGGAAGAAAAATGGGGACATAAAGACTATGTGTAGATTTCAGAAATTTGAATGTTGCTTCCCTAAGAGATAATTGTCCTCTTCCAAACATGGAGGCAATATTGCACAAAGTAACAGGGTGTGAGCTATTGTTAATGATGGATGGATTTTCTGGTTATAACCAAGTCAGAGTCAAAGAATCAGAGTAGTACATGACAACATTCACTACACCATGGGGAACATATGTCTATATGAGAATGCCATTTGGTCTCACAAATGTAGGAACTACCTTTCAAAGGGCCATGGATGTGGCATTTGCAGATCTAATCAATGCTATAATGGTGGTATATCAAGATGATCTCACCATTTATTCCAAAAGGGCAGATAATCATGTTGGGGACTTGGAGAAGATCTTCATCAAAGCTTTGGAATATGGTATTAGTCTTAATCCTAAAAATTGTCATTTTTTTTGTCATAAAGAGTAAACTTTTGGGGCATATTGTGTCAAAAAATGGGGTTAGGTTAGATCCTAAAATGGTAGATGCGATAGATAAAATTCCCATTTCCAAAACAATCAAAGACATCCAATCATTTTTTGGCCAAATTTATTTGGTTAGGAGGTTTGTGTCCAATTTTGTTGAGATTTTTAAACCTATATCTAAGATGTTGAAAAAAGGAGAAAAGTTGGACTGGATTGTTAAAGCTATGGATGCCTTCATGTCTATAAAGAGAGCTATCAAAGAAGCCCCTATCTTGAAGTCTCCTGATTTTACTAAACCATTTTAGATTTTTTTTTTTGCCCCATTTCACACCATAGGTGCTGTTATGTTATAGAAAAATGATGAAGGTCATGAGCAACCTGTTTATTTTTTCACTAAGTCTTTGCAGGGGTTAGAATTGAAGTATGATATTATAGAAAAATAGGCTTATGCACTGGTCAAAGCAACAAAGGCTTTCAGAACTTACCTTGTTGGAGTTGAGGTAATTGCTTATGTCCCACATGCAGCTGGGAAGGATATCCTGGTGTAGACAAAAGTGACAGGGAAGAGATGTAGATGGATTGATAAAATTCAAGAGTTCAATATGGAGATTCAAATTACCAAATTGGCAAGAGGTCAAGGTCCGGCTAGGCTGATGGCAAAAACAAACATTGAAGCAAACCAAATATTTAGTGTAGAAGGTAAGGAGTAGGTCATAGTAAGTATTGAGCATACTCCATGGTATATAAATGTGATGCATTATCTGAAATACATGAAGTGCCTAGGAGGGCTGAATGGTAATCAAAGGAGATCTTTGAAGTTGCAGGCTTCTAAATATGTTTTCTTAGGAGGGGACCTATTCTGGAAGAATAGAGATGGTATATTGTTGTTGTGTCTAGATGAATCCCAAGAAAAGTATGTCTTGAAAGAAATGCACAAAGGGGTATGTGGAGGCCATTATTCTGCTAAGACTACTGCACACAAGATTCTCAAGGCTGCTAATTATTGGCCTAGGGTATTCAATGACTCCTTTGCATATGTAAGGAAGTGTGAGGCTTGTCAGAAATTTTTAGGAAAGTTGAAGTATCAGGGAGCATTGCCACTTAGACCTTTGTAGATAGAAGCACCTCTTCACCAATGGGGAGTTGATTTCATTGGAAAAATACAAGAAATATCAGGTAGAGGACATAGGTGGATACTAGTGGCCACAAATTATTTTACTAAGTGGGTGGAGGTTGTCCCAACTAAGCAAGCAATGAGCAAAGTGGTGATGAATTTTTTGATGGAGAATGTTATAACCAGATTTGGCACCCCAATCAAATTGATCACAGATAATGGGATATGTTTTAGATCTGATGAGTTTACTGATTTTTGTAAAATGTATGGCATTAATATTTCCTATTCTACCCCATATCATCCACAAGAAAATGGCCAAGCAATGTCAAGTAATAAAAATGTTTTGAAGATAGTAAGGAGGATGTTGGATACAAAAAAAAAGGCATGGGACTTGAAGTTAGGATTGGCTATATGGGAAGATAGGATTACAGTGAAAAGGGAAATTGGAAAATCTCCATTTGAGTTGGTATATGGGACACAGGCTAGGATGTCATTGCATAATATTTTTCCAGTCTATAACTTTATTATGTAAGAAGAATTGGATATTTTTGGTCCAATGGAGGAAAGAATGGAGTAGCTTGCAAATCTTGATGAAGTGAGAAGAGTGGCTAAGAAGTAGAATGTGAAACTGTGGTCACAAATGAAGTACCTTTTTGATAAAAAGGCCAAGGAGAGAAATTTTGAAGAAGATGATTTTGTGTTGATTTGGAATGCTCGGTGTCAAGAGAAGGGGAAACATGGCAAGTTTGAAGCCTTGTGGTTGGGTCCTTTTGTGATAATTGGTAAAGGAGGTGAAGACTCCTATTTGCTATAGAATATGTCTGGAGAGGAGTAGGATTTTCCAATACATGGGCAGTTCTTGAAGCATTTCTTCTCTTGAGGATCAACAGAGGGTTAAGGATTCCCAGTGCATGGACAATTCTTAACTTACCTTCTTTAAATATTCTTTCCATGCATAGTAGTTTAGGAAATTTTGAGGGGTTTGGGTTTTCTAGTACATGGACATTCTCAGGAATTCCCTTTTTGAAAGTGTTGCTTTCTTTCCATGTACAGTAGATTAGGGTCATTATTCCTTCCATTCTCCATGCTCCTCTTTCCGTCTTCCATCTCCTCCACTTTTTCATTCCCTCCATCCTCCATTGCCTTCATTTTTTGGACCATTCATATCTTGGTTTGCTCTCCCATTTGTACACGGGATTCTTGCAGTGATTTGTTAAACCACTCATCCCCAATAGGAGCCACTGTTAGAACCAAAATTTCCTTTTAAGAACCTAAATATTTTTTCCATTTTCAACCTAATATTTTCTCTATCATTTCATAAAAAAATAATTCACCACCCTAAGAATGGCTATGTCACCCCCATTAAAATCCTTTCTCCTATATTTTCATAAAATAATTCATTCGACCCCCATTCATAATGTTAAAATGCCTTACACCATCATTGCTTATCTTTCATGGCTTTCACTGCATTACTGCGGCCTTTTGCAAAGTGGCTCATGGTATAGCAATGATGGTTAGGAATTTTCATGATAAGGTTTACCTCTATGCTGCACGTGCTCAATTCATACACCCCAGTAGCACGGTAAACAATTAGACAATGAGGGAGATAGGCAATTAATGGTGAGATAGCATCGAACTAGCAGTTATGGATAGTTACCGTAGTACCGCCAATGGTCAAGTTTGAGACTGTGGTGACTGTGGTGACAAGGTTAGAAATTGATGAGGCAATGAGCTGGTGGTCAACAAACAGTTATCGCAGCACCCCTAGTGTTTAGGATGATGACCGTGATAACACGGTAGACGATGAGAGAGACAATAAGTGTCAGGTACCACATGACCGCCGATAGTTAAAGCATGGATAGCGGTAGGGTGGTAGATGAAAGGAATATTGTGACAGTCTCAGCATGATGTCGCAGTCAGTCAACAAGTTGACCATGGTAGTGCGGTAAAGAGTTGGCTAACGACGGAGGTGGAGGCGAAGATAATAGTGAATGCTAGTCACCACTATACTGCGGGTGAACAGATCAAAGACCATGGTAGTACGGTTAACAATAGATGTAACAACAAATGTTAAGAACCACCATATCACCAGTGACAAAATTTAGGCTTGTGATAAAGCGATAGACATAATAAAGCCATGGGGAAGTAAAGTATAACGAGCGATAATGTAAAAAGGCAAAATAAAAGATAGAACTATATTTTGAAATATTTAATTTGCCGAAAGGAAATTCAATTAAATATTTTAAATTCTGTTAAAGAATTCAAATGGATGTAACAGAAAATGAAGGGTCACGACCCTTGGTATTTACTGTATAAATTTTTCAAAAAACCGATCATAGAGGGGGAGAGGGGTGAGAGTTTTTTTTTCTCATAAATGTAACTGGGAATGAAATAATGTAAAAAACCTTCTAGAAACAGTGCAATGGAGATGATTTTTTTGACCAAATTCCTTTCTGATTATTTTTTTGTTATGATGTCATGACTAATAATTTTGCTTGGTTCTCTCCAATTTGAAAATCTTTCGATCATTTGAGTCTAAATATCAAGTATGTTTTGATTCATCAAAGTGTAAATCTTTAATTTGTGTGATTTTATTTACTAGTGTTTGCAAGGTATGATTAAATTCCTTTGAGTAAGTCACTATGTTTGTGAGATTTCCTTTGGATTTTTGAAGGAGAGCTAGGTAAGAAAATATTTCAACATCATTTATGCCAGTTATAAATTCATGAAGTCACATGTCAGCCATTAAAGCTTCATCCCTTAGAGTTTTTAACAACATGAATTTTGTTAGAAAGGAAGATATGTATGTAATTAGTAATATATTTTCACTCCATTGCCTGATAGATAGAAGGCACTGATCTGTCATATCCTAGAGGATAGAATTCATATTAAAACATTTATTCAAAAACCTTTCATTTATGTAGTAGGAGTAGTTGTGGTATCATTTGGTCTATCCATTCCTAATTGCCATTGTGGGTAGACTGTTTATCAAGAAATTCAATTCAAATCTACATGTTTCATATAGGTTCACCCACCTAGGTCTAGCAGAACCTAAAGAGTAGAAGGTTCAATCGTGTAATTGGCCTTGTACGTTGGCCAAAAGTGTTGTAAGAGCTTGGAAAAATCTTATGGTTAAAACCTGCATTTTTGAGAATCAACCCGTCCTTCATAGATTTTCCATAAATTGGTTGAGAACTCCCACTACTTGGGCAATGTCTAGTCTTGTACATACCATTGTGTACTTTAAACTACCAACAACACTAGCAAAATTTACCCTGGTCATCTCCTCCATCATTCATACCAAATCTCTCTAGGACTATATTGACATATTTACTATGACTTACCCAGAGCTTTCCACTCATTTTGTCCCTAGTTATCTCCATTCCCATAATATACCTTACTGCACCTAGATATTTCATTTCAAACTTTATAGAAAATTGAGATTTAAGATAAGAAATCATAGAATTAATATTTCATATAAATAACATATCATCCACGTACATGGTAATAATAAGCACATGATCATTTTAAAATTTATAATAAACACAATGATCATATTTTGATCTCACAAATCCCATAGACAAAACAAAAGTGTCAAATTTATGGTACCAGATTCTAAGAGAATGCTTCAAACCATACATAGATTTCTTTAATTTACAAACCAAACTTTTTTTACCTTTTTCTACAAAGTGCTCAGGCTGGGACATATAAATATATTCTTCTAGCTCTCCCTAGAGAAATGTTGTCTTCACATCCATCTACTCAATCTCTAAGTTATATGTTGCTGCCAAAGACAAAAAAAATACGATAGATGTCATATTTGCTACATGGGAAAAAAATTCTCCATATTTAATTCCCTCTATCTATGAAAAACCTTTTGCAACCAGTCTGCCTTATAATTTTCTACACTGCCATCTAGACTAGTCTTCTTCTTGAATACCCATTTATAGCCAACAGGATTTTTCCCTTCAGGCAAGGGTACCAAATCCCAGGTTTCATTTTTCTTTAATGATTCCATTTCTTCATTCATGGCTTCCAACTAGGAATTTGAATCAGACATGCTAATCACTTATTTTACAGTCCTAGGCTCATTAGTTCTAGTAATCAAAGAATAGGAATAGTTTGAATCTAACATAGAGAAACCATACCTATCAAGTTGTCATTTTTCATGTGTGGACCTTCTTACTAGCTGAGGTTGTGGTTCTTCATCTTCAAAACTCTCAGAGCTGCTTGAACTCTCCTCAATTTTAGGTACACCATGTAGTTCCTCTTTTTTTAGAGTTTGAGGAATCTGAACTACATCATTCTTCTTTTCTCTTTTATCTATCTCGAGTTATGGATCAGCTACTGAAGGTTTCAACTCATGAAATATTACACTTATGCTATACATAACCTTCTCAGTATCAGGATTCCAAAGCTTGTATCCCTTCACGCTAATGCCATAGTTGATGAAGATACATTTAACAACCAAGTGTTATCCAACTTTGATCTTTTCTCATTGGGCACATATACATATGCCTCACAACCAAAGACATGAATATGTCTAAGAGAGAGATTCTTACCAAACCACACTTCCAAAGGTGTCTTCACAAAAAGAGCAAAATAAGGTGAATGATTTACCAGGTAACATGTTATAGCCACAATCGCAACCCAAAACTTTTTCTTCAAACCAACACTGCTCAACATACTTCTCGCTTTCTCCATTAACATTGTTTTCAACCTTTCAGCAACTCCATTCTGCTATGGAGTATAAGGTGTAGTTTTATGCCTTTTAATCCCATGTTCTATGCAGTATCTTTGAAATTCTGTAAAACAAAACTCACCGCCATTATCCATCCTCAAGCATTTAATTTTATTTCCAGTCTGATTCTCTACCAAATTTTTAAATTCTTTAAATCGAATGAACACTTTTGATATACTCTTAAGAAATTAAATAAATTCCCTTCTCGAATAGTCATCAATAAAAGAAACATAATATATAGACTTCGATAACGAAGGAAAATTTACTGGACCAAACACATCAAAATGAACATAATCTATTACACCAGAATATTTATGAGGACTCGAATAAAATGAAACACGGTGTTGCTTTCCATAAATAAAAGGTTCACAAAAATCAAACTCATGATTACAATCATCGAGCCCTTCAACAAGATTTTTATTTTTCAAGGTTTTTAAACCTTTCTCACCTATGTGATCGAGTGTATGATGCCACAACATGGTCTTCTCTATTGGGAGTTTCACCTCCAAAGCATTTGCAGCCAAAGAAGCATCTTCATCTTCCTCTATAGGAACAAATTTTAATGACTTTATAGAGGATTTGTTTCATTGAACAAGATGTGCATCCAGCTTGTACAGAGTCCCAGTACATACACCCTTAGCCAACACCATTCCACCTCTAGCCATATTACATACTTTACTTGAGAAAAAAAATTCTACACTAGCATCATTCAGCTTACTAACATAAATTAAACTACGAGCCAAACCTAGTATGTCCAGTATGCCACCAATTCCTTTGATTCTACTATCAGGGAACTATATCTTGACTCTTCCTTGGCCAAAAATCTCCAATGTTGAATCACTTTCTAGGTACACCTTTACACCATCATACTTCTCATACTTAGTGAACCATTCTCTATGAGACATCATGTGAAAAGATGCACCCGATTCAACCAACTAGACATCATTTGATGCCTGAATCTCCAGGGCTACAATGAAGGCATGTGCATCACTTTGAGAAGAGTCATTGTTTGAAGAATTAATCTTCTTCTTATTCTTCTCCTTGCAATCCTTTCGAATATGACTAGACTGCCCACAGTTCCAATATTTCACCTTGGAATTTTTACTAGGAGACTTTGATCTCCCTACTGATTTGGATTTGGACTTCTTGTCCTTCTTCTTTCCTTTCTCCTTCGATCTACCTTGAACAACAAGGTCCTCTTTGGCCATCTCTAAAGACTTCCTCTGCATCTCTTCAGACAATAGTAAGGCAACAATGTCTTCCATCTTGAAAGTAGTGGTCATACTTCCAAAAGCCATTACAAGATGATCCCAAGTGTCAAGTAACAAACATAACAGGAGCATGCAATGATCCTCCTCCTCAATATTTACACCTACAGATGCCAATTGAGAAACACTCATGTTAAACGAGTTGATATGGTCTCCAAAAGATGTACCTTCTTCCATCTTCAAGGAGTACATATTTTCCTCATGAATAACTTGTTTACCAAAGACTTTCCCTAATAAATATCACCAAGCTTCTTCCATAATGAAGCTGCAAACTTCTCCTCATGGATGTTTAGGAGTACAAAATCAGCCAGACTAAGTCTTATCAGACCTCTCACTTTTCTATCTACATGGTCCCAATCTTCTTGCTTCATACTTTGTGGCATAGTTCCAAACACAACAACCCAAAGGTCTCTATCCATAAGCAAGTCTTCCATTTTGAGCTTCCATAACTCAAATTTGCCACCATTGAATTTTTCAATCTCTATTCTACCTGATGTACTTGCCATCTCAAACAGAATTGAGTTATAAGTTTACAATACTCCCACTGGAACATTATTAGCACAAAAAACCGGTCTTACTAACAAGGATAACACAACTGGCCAAGATATGATACCACTTGAGAGGAAAAAAAAGGTGCGGAATCGCTTTCCTAATGCTAATAGAATGGAGGAGGAGTGTAAAGACTAGTTTTAAAGCTTCTTAAAACAATTGAGATGATCACATACAAAATAAAAAGGATAAGAAAAATAAGCAATCACAGATAACACGAGATTTATGTGGGAAAACCCTTTTAGGAAAAAACCCACCACACCAAAAGAAGACACTTTGTATTACAGTAAAATAAATTACATACACAGATCATAGTCCTCACTCTCTAATTTTTAGCTTACAACAACATACTCGAGTATTCATGCACTCACTGTTACAATACTTCTACAAGTATATAATGAATACAATAAAATTCTATTATGTCATGCTCTCTTACTTCACTAATTTTCACAGTCACCCTTTGATTGACTTATATCAATGTAATCAACTACACAAGTCATACATCACAATAATCATGCCAACCAATTGCATGCATTAATGATGCATCGATCACCCAATCAAGTAATTTGATCTTCTAACAGATCTTCTCTTCATTGGGTCACCCAGGCATTAATTTCCTTGCCTTAATCGAATTCTATCACCAGCCAAAATACGTCTTTCATTTACTACTTTCATTGCTCCAAACTTCAACCAATCAGGTGTTGATCACTTGCCACATGTCCCCTCCTCATTCGCTCATTGATTTGACCATGGGTCAAAATTTCCACCTCTCCAAGTCAAAGAACTCACCACAGTATGGCGATCCCATCGCCCAACTGTGAGGTCATCTTAACACCCTCGCGGTATGGCGGTAAGCCCTTGTCAGCCCATCTTCTACCTTTACTGCACCACCACCGAGCCCCATGATAATCTCATGGTATGATGGTGACCAACTGTGCTGATTTTTAGGCTTCACCATGCTACCACGCTCTAACCACAAGACCTCTGCGGTAAGGAGGTAACCATCCTGACTGAACACTATGACTTACCGTGCCACCGCGATATGGCTAAAAGGCCATCGTGATAGGGCGGTAAGCATTCTTCACAGGCCACCAACCGTTTAGCACAACCATTGTAGCTTCACTGAGTGACACCCATGGTAAGGTGGTAACCATCATACTGACCTTCACTCTTCACCATGTAGCCGCACCATCACCAAAACATACCTGTGGTATGGTAGTGAACCATTGCTTAACCGTCGCTCGTCAACCATGCTACCACTAGCCTAGGAAGGAGACTTCGTGATATGGTGGTGATAGCGCCCAACCACGGATAGACCAACAAAGGCCTGCGGTAAAGTGGTAAACCACCAGACCGCGCCTCTATTAAAGACTCTTAGCGGTAGAGCAATAAAGTCTAGGAATGGATGATCATTTTGCCAAGTCTTTCTAGAGGTTCAAGCAACAAGTTGAGGCACCTATTCCCAACAGATATATGTTGTGTAACCCTAAAAATGGTATCTTAATCCACAATTTGATTGGTAAGTATTTTGGGAATATCTTGAGAAAAGTGCCTAAAACCGAGTCCTGGCTGTTATAAGTAATGCCTTGTGTAAATGGTGAAATTGAGTTTAATTGAATTGTCTTTGAATTTTTTTTGAAGGATAGTCAACTGACATTGTGTGAGGTCTAAGAACCCCTATATGGGTCTTGTGAAGATTCTATGTTCATTTTTAAAGATTGAAAGGCTAGAAGCCTTTGAGGGTGAGTTTATGTGTAATATAAATGAAAACAACTGAAAGAGTAGGTACCTTGCTTTTGTCTAATTATTTTAGGTTGTTGTGATTTTCCTCTACCTTCTCTACATCAAAGTGGTATCAGAGCATTAGGGAGTAGGTTTTTTTTTCATTTTGTAGGTTGTGAAGAGCAAGGAAGAAGTGAAGAGTTCAACATTCAAAGATGCATCCAAAGAACAAAGATATGGCTAAAGACATAAAGGAGATGAAATAAAGACATGCTAGAGAGATAAAAGAGTTGGAGGAAATAATTATAGCCTTGGAGACAAAAAAATTAAGGGATGTGGAAGAGAGTGAGTCGAATGAAGAGGAAGAAGAAGAATTTGAAGATATGGAAGAAGAGCTTGACCTTGAGGATCACATAATTGCAAAGTTGTTGAAGGTAGTTAAGAATGACAAGCATAAGGTATATATTGATGTTAAAAAGTATGGTGGGAGTCTCAATTATGAAGAGTTACTTGATTGGATTGTTGCATTAGATAACCATTTTGAATGTGATGAATTTCCTAAGGAGCAGAGGGTAAAGATTGCAAAGACAAAGTTGCAAGGCCATGCTTTGGTATGGTGGGATTAATGTCAATCAGAGAGAAGGAAGCAAGGCAAGTCCAAAATTACCTCATGGGAAAAGATGGTATCAAAAATCAAAGGTAAATTCTTACCCAAGGATCATCAAGTTAAAAAATTTAAGAGATTGCAAGGCTTAAGGCAAAATGAAATGGACATTAATTATTATATTGAAGAGTTTTATAAACTAAGTTTGAGTTCTAGCCATCATGCGAATAAGGATGAAATTTTTTCTAGATATATGGGTGATTTGATATTTAACATACAAGATGAATTGGTTTTAGCTAATCCTAGGAAGGTAAAGGAGTGTTATCAAATGACAATCAAGGTGGAGGAGAAAATGAAGACAAGAAAAGATAAGACTAGACAAGGTAGTTAGAGGCAGAGGTAATGCATCAAGAGGTAGAGGATCTATGCCTAATTCAAAGCCAAACAATGATCAATAATTTTCCATGAAGGGAAAAGAGTAATCTGATTTCAAAGGTGGATGGAGAGGCACAACAAGCATATTTGGAGGAGGTAAGAGTTCCAATGTGTTCTCAGGTAGATTCTATACTTGCAATGAATTTGGCCATCCATCCTAAAATTTTCCAGAGAAGTTTGGTTCTTCATCAAGTGGAAGTAAAGTTGAGAAGAGAGTTAAAATTGTGCAAGAGGATGAAGAGGAGAGAATTAGTTCATCAAGCTGTCCTACAGAACCTAAAGTTGGAGAAGCTTTGATGTTGGAAAAACTACTTTTGAAGCCCTCCAAATAGGTTGAACCTTTGCAAAGAAATAGCCTCTTCGAGACTGCTTGTAAATGCAAGAACAAGGTATGTAGGGTTTTCATTGATTTTGGTTCAAGTGAAAACATGGTGTCTACTAAGATGGTGAATACGTTGAATTTGAGAAGAATGACTCATGAATTACCTTACAAAGTTTCATGGTTAAGTGATGAATAGTTTTTTCTAGTGAATGAAATGTTTATGGTAGATTTCCAGATTGGAGGATACAAGGATAGTGCTTTTTTGATGTACTACCTATGGATTGTTGTCATATACTCTTGGGTAGACCCTGGAAATATGATAGGCAAGCCATGCATAGAGGTAGGGAAAATACCTACACCATAGTCAAGGAAGGGTGTTATTTTTTTTTAAATCCTCTCGTAGAAGATGTGAAAGGTAAAGCTAAGGTGATAATGTGTGGCATAAAATAACCTACAAATTATGTAAAAGAAAGCAAACAATCTAATGTTGTGATATATCCTAAGGTTGTCAATGCAGGGATATAGGTGTGAGGAAAAAAATAGGGGTAAAATGTGATTTGATAGGGAACTTGCACATAGATGTGATGATATGGACTATTGAGTGTCCTAAGGTTATGCATAAGGTGAAGATACAAGTGAAATCTTTAGGTACATATATTCAAGGGATTAATGTGACAGTGATCAAGAATGAAGATGGAGTAGTAAGGAAGAGACAAGAAGGAAAAGGTAGTTGCAAGAAAGAAATTAGCCTAGGGAGGAAGTTAGTGCAGAAAGATACTAATGTGTGTTTGTGTGTAGGTAAAGGGAATGAGAGGACACCAAGTTTTGAATCAAGAATGCAGGAAGAGAAAACATTAGGTTTGAGCACTAACATGAAGACATATCCAAGTACAAACACAGTTCAAAATGTAGGGCAGTTTGGAAGTGGACATGACATGAGGAAAAGGCAATGGATGATGAACCCATGATGTCTTAATCAAGCTTGGGCATGGTGCTATCAAACCCAACTAATGTGGCATGATTTTTTTCCAGTGGAGCTGTATGGTGCGGGATCACCTACACCCTTAATGCAAGATTTAACAAAGTGACAATGTAGCAAGGTGGATTTGAGTGTGTCTAGGTTAGTTTGGGGGTGTTAGAGTTTTTTTTATGCTAAATATGGTCTAATCAAGACTATTCTCAATGCATTGGGGTAATTTTTGGAGTCTTAGGTTTAATTACTAAAAGGTTGCAAAAATGAAATATTGTCAAGGGTAAAATTGTCAAAACTAATGCAATTTATAGGAATATGAAGGGTTTAGTAATCCAAAATATATTTAAGAATGTTGGGAAGGTAGTTTGGTTTGAAAATTTTATTTAAGGCCTTCAAAGGCTAGATCAAAGGTCATTGTTAAAGTTATGAAACCAAACTCATTAAAACACAACATTTTCTTTGTTATTTCTCTACTTTTCTGAATTTCATTCCTTCTGTATGGCCCGTACAAGCTTGTAAATGATTTGAACCTATTTTATTTTCATAAAGGAATGTCTGAGATTTATTTTGAATCCAATTTGAGGATCCTTCACTAATATTTGTTGGAGATTTACTTATTTTTCTAAGACTGTCCTACAAATACAGAGTAAGGGTTCTGAGTGAAGTTAAAAGTATGAATTGATCAATCCACCCACTATATTCTCATATAATTGGGTGGATTGATCAGTTTTGTGTAGGGTAATGTGATTTTTAAGGTTGTGAAGTTTAAGGGAATATGTTGTGAGTGATTGGGAGTGTTGCCCTAGGGTAAATTTGTATGAATTATATATGAAAATGGGTTACCAGAATATAGATTTGAAGAAATGTTGAGTGTATGGTTATTGTGAAGGATTTTTTAGTGTGTGTAGGCTATATGTGAGGTGTTTGAAACATTAGACTAGTTGTAGGAACCCTGGAGATAGGATTTTCTATAAAACCCTTGGTAATGGCATATAAATTGAGGGTTTGTAAGATCAGTGCTAAGGAAGCCTTGTAATGACAAATTAGTCATGAAATTTATTGTTTTGTAACATTTCTTAGGAGTTTTTTAAGACTTTGAGTGAAGGGCAGGAGTTTTGAGGGAACTTCCTTTGTTAAACCAACTAATTGAGTGACCTTTTGCATGCTAGGTCTATTGGAAGTCAATGATGGTCCAAAGGAGTTGCTAGTGGTTTTCATATATTTGTGTAACCCTAAAAAGGGTATCTTAATCCACCATTTTATTGGTATTTTTTTTGGGAAGATCTTGAGAAAAGTGCCTAAAACCGAGTCCTGGTTGTTATAAGGAATGGCTTGTGTAAATGGTGAAAATGTGGAGTTTAATTGACTTTTCTTTGAAATTTGTTTGAAGGATAGTCACTTGACATTGTGTGAGGTCTAAGAACCCCTGTATTGGTCTTGTGAATATTTTATGTTCATTTTTCAAGATTAAAAAGCTAGAAGCCTTTGAGGGTGAGTTGGTGTCTAATAGAAATGAAAACAATTGAAAGAGTGGGTACCCTACTTGTGTTTGATTATGTTAGGTTGTTATGATTCACCTCCACCTTGTCTACATTAGTTAACAATAAAAAATATAATCATCTTGATGTATAAGAACAATAATCACTAATGTATACTATCCAACACAAAAGAACATAAAATATAGGACATAATAGGATCAACAAGGCCATAAGGGATGGGGTCTTACATGAAGAAAAGTCAAAGAAGGAAATTCATACTTAAATTTTTTTGTTAGAATAATTCTGGGTATCACACATCCAAACATCATACAAAATTCTATCAAAATCATTTGGTTATTTAGGTTTTCGAAAAACTCAAAAGGAAATGCATGTTTCTCAACACCTTTTTATTGTCAAAATTTCCTCTTAGGTATCACATTAGGATCAATCAAACCAAACATCAACATCACATTTACATAAAAAATAAAACCATTCAAACATTCCATCTCACAAACAACTCAAAATTTTGACAAACAAATCCCTTAGACTAAGTTTTCATCAAACATCAACTAGTTGGCCTATATTTTTGGAAACATATCCCATTTCATACATCTAGTTGGTTTAGTACACAAAATTTTGGGAAAAATTATCTTAGAGCCACAAGTCTACTCCTAAGATTGGCAAGTTCATCAATAGCAACATCATATCACTCACATCGTAATTGGTCCTAAACCCATTAGAGGCTCTCTTTTAGGAAAATTTGAATCAACCCAATAATTTAGATAGTACCAATCACATCATACAACACCAAAGATTGATACAAGTTTTATGGTTACGACAAGATCACAAGAGAAGAGAAACATGGAACAAAACCAAAATTTACCTATCATGAGTGACACAAATGAACAAAACCATGGAGCACAAAATTTTAATCCTAGGGGTCTCACAACTCCACCACATAACCCCTCACAACCATCTCAAACATCACAAGATATAAGGGTTCACATAGAATATGTTACAAACATTCATTTTGAACTTATCATAGAAAATATATTTGAGATGCAACAAGACCCTAAGTTTCATCATCTTGTTAACACAATGTTGAAATTAAATCCTACCCAATATATGCTTACATTAGCAAAAGGAGTCAAACTCCCTTCTATATTTGATATGAACACACTTAGGGAACAACCCTTGTCAAACATTGCATCCATGGGTAAACCTTCTCAAAATATGGGTCAATCTTCTCAAAACACACCTTTTGTACATAACATCATTCAATTTCTACACCACAAACATATTCGTTACATTTTTCAAGCAAACCTACAACTAATATAGTGGATATAACTAATCTCACAAGCCAACATGGAAATCATCAAGGTCTAGGTAATTATAAAAAATATGGGAATTTAAAATTCTAACACCAATGTTCCACCCACATTTCATGATATTACTAGTACAAAAGGTTCACAAATCACATCACATCAACCTCAAGGTTCACAACTTACATCACATCAACCTCAAGGTTCATAACTTATGTCAAATCAACCTCAAGGTTCAAACCTAAAATCACATCAACCTCAAAGGTCACAACTCATATCACAACAACCTCAAGGTGTTCAACCACATCAAGTTTCTCAACACATACCTCAACAACCCTAATGTTATCACACATCACAAGGTCCTCAAATTCAAAACCAACCACCCCAATGTGTTCAACCACCTTAAGGGTCACAACACATATCACAACAACCTTAAGGTATTGAACCACTTTAAAGTTCTCAAAACTTACCTCAACAACCAGAAGGTCCTCAAGTATCACAATATTTAAAACCTCAAAATAAATATGTTCAATACACATGACAAAATCAACCAATATCCTACATTCTATAGTCACAAAATCAAGGAAATATTCAAACCATGTCCCAACATCAATTGATACCAAATCAAGGATCACAACAACCATTTTAAAATTAAATGGGTTAAAAAAAGTATGTGTTTCCCCCACAACACCAAATCTTGAAATGTATTATATCACAAACACCCCAACATCAAGGACAAGGTTACCCTCATCAAACTTAACACATCTCAAATTCAAATCTATCAAATCATGGGTCTCAAAATCAAAATTTTGTTCTAGAACAACATCAATACAAAGATTTTTAAAATCAAAATATTCATTCATCACAATATACCATTCCACAAAATCAATCACATATTCTAGAAAATCAATATATTACATCAAATTTAAATATTCCACCTCCACAACACATCATTCCATCCCCCCAAAGGCAAAAAACTTGGCAATACCAACAACAAGCTATTTCACAATAAAAAGCCCAATAAGAATTTCAAGCACAACAAACATAACAAGCATACCAAAAATTTTGACAATAACAAGACTTAGAATCAAAACAAGCTCAAAAAGATTCATAATCTCAACAACAATACACCCAAAAAGAAAAATTGCTTGTACAACAAGAAAGACAACAAATCTTCCAATACAATCAACAAAAACAATAATACACTACTCAAAAAAACATAGACACTCAACATTCATATGGAGCATATGGCACACCACCACCATCATCACATCAAAATCAATAATATCAAACCAATCCATAACTCACACCATATAACACATACAAAAACACACCATCATATCAAAATCCAATTTACAATTCATCTACCATCCCATAAAACAACACCTATGATCCAACATTGAACAATCCTCAAGAGGAATTTTCTTCAAATATCAAGAAACTCACATAGAAGATCCAAGATATTCAAGTGGGGACAACCAATATTTCATACGTAGTACAAGATTTGTGTCCATATCTATTTGAGTGTAACATTTCAATGGTATCATTCTCGCTAGGATTTGAGATCCCTAAATTTGACAAGTACAAAGGAAATGGAAATCTAGAGGAACACATTTTTGAATTTTATGTGGCATGCATGTAATTAGCATATACAATTATTTTTATTTGGCATGTCTCTTACCATGTAGTTTGGGAGGCCAAGCTATAAAATAGCTCTCACACCTACCTCTAGGCATCAAGACATTCCAAGAGATAATAGATCAACTTGTAGCACATTTCTCCTACAATATTGATATGGATGTAAGCTTGGAGGAACTCTATACCCTTAAACAAAGCAAGGGAGAATCATTTTCAAACTTCTTACAATGATGGAGACATACAACAAGAAAATGTAAATGTCCAATATTGGAAAAGCAACAAGTAAATATCATCACTAGAAGAGTGGAAATTTATATAGCCTTCGAATTGAAGATGCAATGTGTGTTTACTTATGAGGAACCAATATCAAAAGGTATAAACATAAAAAAATCCCTAATTGGCAGGGGATCTACACAAAATCAAAACTAACCATATAGTTTCAATGACAAACCTCGATATTGGGCTAAAAATAAGACAATTAATAATGATTGTGTGGTAGATGTTAAGGTTGTGATTAAGGCACCATCAAACACACAAACCATGGAATAGAATAATCAACAAAATATGAAACATAATAACCAAAAAAAGTGTCAAATGCTAACCCTCCAAGAGGACCACTAAAAATATATAACAATTACCAATAATGATGTAAATTCACTCCCATGGGGGAACCCACTGAAACGGTGTTGTAGAAACTAATTCAATCAAATATCATAACCCTCCTTGATTACAAGAACTATCAATAACCACAATTCAAAACTTTGTGGTATAGGGATTAAGATCATTGTGTGTTTCACCAAATGAAGGGACATGAAACATAAAGTTGTGTCAAGATCAAGCATCTTATCCAAGATCATATTAAGTAATGGGATGTTAACATTGATAAGAAATCAGAGAATGAAGATCTAAAAATTTATAAGGATCCTATGCCTAATCATGGAAACACAAAAGATTTTGGAAAGGCATCAAGCTCAAATAATGCAAACCATACCTATGATAACATGGTAGGATATATTCATGTTACTTATTCATCACAATATGAGGAATCAAACATGTATCAAGATACTTTCTTAAAAAAAGTCCAAATCAATCAAAAATGTCTAGCAATGTTTCATATCAAAATGGCATCAAGTATGTCTCAAAGTACGATATTCCTCCTGCATATAAATTTATGATTGGACATATTGAAGAAGTTCCAAACAAACAAGAAACTTCCCTTATTTGACCCATACCTACTAATTTTTTTGAAGAGTATTTCTCTAAGGCTATACCATCCACCCAAGGATCATGTCAAGAGGAGGATCTTGAGTATAAAAAAAGTAGCTCCAAATTGATTCAGGATCAAGAGTCCATATCCCCACCACATTGTCATGATTTACATAATATCTTTCAATCTATAAGTGATAATTTCTCTATCATAATTCAAGATGAAGAGAACACTTCCCCCAAATTATTATCATGGGTTGATTAAATCTTCTAATCCATTCATAACTTCAAATATATCCCCAATATTACCCATGAGATGTTTCCTTTTGGTGGACATATGGACGTTCTTCATAAAAAAGAGAGAAAACAATGGTAGAAATTATTGATTCTTACAGTTATTGTGCATCATCGACATCTCTTGAATAAACATCAACAGATGACACATTCCTAGTTCTAGTTGAAGATATTGAGTATGAAGATATCAAACATTATCCAAGAAAAAGAATATGTTTACATAAACATGGTATATTGGAATCAAAGCATACAATTAACATTCATGAACAATTGGAAGTGATGGAAATATCATGTGCCCATGAAAAGTCGTATTTAGTAGGAATTTATCAGAGGATACATTACCAAAGAAAATTATAAGGTCTTTTTAAACATAACATGTTGAAACCAGCATAATCAAAGCATGATAGTAATACCTCCACAACACCAGGGCAACTTTTTCATGTAAAAACCAACAATAGGGGGCACAAAGAGTCCTTATGATGAAACCAATGCCAATGCTACAACTAGCCATATCATGAATCAACATCCACAAACCATTTAATTCATAAATTGGGACCAACATAGAAAAAAATATTCCTATTAAAGAAAGAATAAGATTGTCAAAGAAAAAGAAGCAACGAAGTGAAACAGACAAATCAAATACAAATGGGTATTAAATAATGTAAATGAAAATCATCCCAATCATATTCCATTAGTCAAAGAAACTATGGGGAAAAATTAAAAAATGGAAATATCCATCAAAGATGTTCACAAATACAAAATAATTTTTTTCAAGAAACCTACATAGTATATCAAGCAATTGGTCTTAATCTCACTCAAAAACTCATCTCCACTCATCATCACTCATCTTCCCAAGTTTGGAGAATCAAAGGTTCCAAAATATCCACTGATCCATCTCATAGTCTATCACACATGTTACCATACATTTCATTCATGGTATATAATTCTCGTAATGACCATATGTTGGAAAAAACCCTTCATCATAAGGATTTTGAAGGCACTCTATCATGATGTATGCACCTAGACAAGGTTAATTTCAGTATCGACAAGGAATATAAAAATTCTCTAAAGTTGCATTCAAGCACTAATATCCTAGCAAGACAAATCCTCCAAGCAAGGTATCATTGGAATTTTATGATAGTGGACTCTACATCAACACCACCAGGTGGTTCAACATGGGCATAAATCTTAAAAATAAAAATAAAAATCAAGACAATAGTTAAGAGAATAATTATCCTCTAGTAAAAATCAGTATGGTGGAACTTTGGATAAGTACCATGATGAAAACCTAGAAAATAGGAATCATGTGTAGAATTGAGCATCTACATGTTCAATTTCAAGTGGAAGCATCTCATCTCATCTAAAATAAATCCATGAACCATCTATCCAATCCATTTTCATCCAAATCCACATTATCTTGTTCTTGACAAAGGTTTGGTGTATACTTCAACCTTGCTCATGGAAAAAATATTGACTTGGTCTTTACCACTAATCCCATAAAGTCCCATGGCCTATATATAGCATTTTATTAATGGTCCTATTACATGATAAAAATTTGTTGAACAATCTTTGCATGCTTATCCATTTACTATCCTTAAATTTTCTCATAAAACTTTGCTAGACACTAGGGGCAAGTTCTTGCACTCTTTTTTTTTCAAATAATTCTTGATCCATGTCTTATATCTCACAATGTGACATTGACATCGTGATCTAGGTATCGTTAATATTTAAAAATAAATAAAAAATAGAAAATCCAAAAAAACTCCAAACATTTGTAAATTTAAAATCCCTAAACATCGAAAACTTGTAAAGTTTGAAATTCCAAAAAACATCAATTTTTTTTCAAAAATCTCAAAAGAATTGAGATCACTATCCCATGGCACATTTTGATAGGAATATGTTCCTTATCAAGTTATATCTTTTATCAAACATTGAACCAAAATCAATATCATTGTATCTAACTTGCAACTTCAATGTCACATCAAATCATTCCAACAAATTTTGTTCCAAGCCTAGCTTCAAAATCTTGATCTATCTTATCCAATCAATCCATCATCATTTCAAGATATCCTTCCCAATCCTTGTGTTGTTCAACACTATCCTTGCATTGTTTTGTATCCTCAACAATGTCATCACTCTTGGTAATCTATCAATTGGATAAACCAATACTAGCTTGGTTCTTAATAAAATCCCAAAAAAATCACTGATATCACCACATATCCATATACACTCATCAACATCGTGTGAAAAAAAATTATAAAAAAATCATAATACCTCAAAGATTTCAAAAAAATCCAAATGAAATCAAAACCTCTAAACAAGTCTAAAACATTCATAAAATGAAAAATATTGGTCAAACTATGTTGTCTCTATGCTTATGTACGCAAGGACATCATTGATGAGCCCCCGAGGCATTAGGTCAGGCCGTCTTCGGTCTTGTTCTTGGTCTAACCTTGGAAAACACAAAAATAGTCAAAAAAGTTTGAAAACCTTAAACAGTTGCAAAATCTTGAAAAATTCAAAACAACCTCATAACATTCATAAAATTAAACATTCAAATAATCATAAAAAACCAAAAATATCCTCAGAACATTCTCAAAAAATCATCTCGCTTTCACCTACTATAAACTATCATCCATAATAAATTCGTCATCATCTTCATCCTTGGTAACACAAACATAAACAAGTACGACAATTAGTAAAGTTAAACTTCAATGCAAAATCAAAATGTAAACACAAACTTCAAATTCAAAATTTTTTATCATTACCAAATATGTTAACTAGCCTCTTATCAATGAACTAATCAGTTCAAACCATCATCATCCAATGAATGTCCTAGGATACATCGTTCCTACAACATGCATAATTCAGATATCATTAATGGATGTTAATACTCAAAATAAATCTCTTTGTAAAGAGATATGAATAACATTGGTTGTTTGTTCATTTTAATATTTTCCTATGATTTATCTTATTGGTCCATTCTGAAGACCCCTCAATGATGTCTATCAAAATGATTTAGAGAGAATAGAATGGGGCATTGATCATTGCTTTCATTTTTTGTGCTTGATCAAATACTTGCCTTGTGTGTATGGGAATGGTCTCAAGTAAAAAAATGGCTAGGACATGTCAAGCTCTTATACCTTTTGTGTGTTAGTCTCCTTACTTCAATGGCTTATTCTTGTACATTGTCAAACAAGGTTTTCATATGTCAGGTATGAATAAGGATACTCCTATATGTTTGCAGAGTCAAACTCCATCACATTAGATACAATGTCATCTTGTTTTTAAATACCTTGATCCATCATGTCTATTTGATATATCAAAAATAAGGAAGGACATGATGAATTTTCTCCTAGCCCCAAAGAAAATTAGTATCATATTTCGCATCGCCATATCCAATAAATTTTTGAATAATCATAGGCTTGTTGGACTTCTGAATCAATATAAAAAATAATGGCTAATCAATAACCATTTTATTCTTCTATCTTTACTAACATTTCTATCCAAGTATTGAATCTATGCAATATATATCAAAATATACATGAGGCTACCCATGGTTGATGACTATCTATATATGTCTTAAAATATATCTACATCAATCATTTGATCTTTCTAAAGGAGTATATTTCATTCTCTGATCAACAAAACCGATTTTTTATCCTTGTTATGATCTCGACCTGAAAATTAGAGTTTTTGCTCGATCTCTTGAGGGGGAGGTATACCAACATTCATTCATTCCATTGGGGCACAGTGGGGCATCAAGAAATTTTTTAAATTTTGATTTGAGAATCATCAGTTCTTTGAAATAATGTAGTGAGTACATTACTTCAAAGAGGGCCAAAATGTAGACACTTAAAATTGTCTTGATTAATATCACACATTTGATTTGATTTACTAACACCATTTTTGTCCTATTTCAACCTCTTTCGTTTATTTTTATTAAATAATCTTGTTTGTTTAATTAAATTCATCATTTTCTTCTATTATTTGGATAATTAACATTATTTGGTTAATTCATCATTTTCATGCTAATTTTCATCCTATTTGATTAAATAATGTGAATTATTTAATAAAATCCCCTAATTCCTCTCATTTGATTAAATAATCTTAATCATTTGATTAAGTGTCATTAATCCCACCCTTTTAATTAAATGAGCTAATTGTTTAATTAAAACCCTACATTCTCAAATCTTGCACAATTAAATAATATCTTAATTATTTAATTGACTAATATTTTCTAATTCCTTCAACTTCTCCCACTTACAAGAGAATATTCTCATAGAATATTCCTCCAATTTGAATTCAAATAATTTCCCTGCAAATGAAAATATTTTCTGACATTCTTCCTAAAATTAAGGGACTTGCACATTCTAATTCAATTAGAGCCCTTGATTAGAATAATTGATCCATTTCAATATTCAATCTCATCTATGGATGGGAATCTTTGATCCATGTCATCTTCTATCTTTCAGTTCTATCCATTGATTATCTAATCTAATCCTGGCCATTGATTCAACCAAAAATCCAATAAATAGCCTTCATTTCTATGAGTAAAGAATCCACAAGCCTTTAAGAAATTGCACTATAGTCATTTTAATATGAACAAATCATTTGTGTATATTATGTTGTAGGAATTCATATCCATTTTCATCATTTGCGAGAAATTTTGTGGTTCAATATTCATCAACATTATCAAATCAAACATTTTCATCAATGGGGTTAGAAAAGAGGCGATCCTTCCACATCAAGTCAGCACTAATCCCCCAATGAGATGACGTTTGAGTGCTAAATAGGTTATTTCATGATTTCATATTATTTTATGTTTTAATGGCTTCTTAATTGACATTTCAAGAATTTCATTGGGAACTTGTGTTATGTGGGTTAAATAATTGATTTTTTTTCTCAATTCACTTGTGTTTAGGCTAAATATTATTCATGTTCACACCTGCAAATATTCAAGTCATTAAGGCTTGACCTTCTCCTAGGAATGTCACAGGAATTTGTAGCTTCTTGGGGTTAGAAAACTTCTATCAAAGATTTGTACTTGGATTCTCTCATTTGGCATGGCCTGTGAATCAAGTACTCAAAGGTGGATCCAAGGAAAATTTTGTTTAGATAGAGGTGTAACAATGTGCTTTTGAGGATTTGAAGAATAGGCTATGTTCAAAACAATTCTTAATTTTTTTGAATCTTCAAAAACCTTTTGAAATTAAATAGGTGCATCTGATTATGCCTTGGGAGTAGTCCTCATGCAACATGATAATATGATGGCCTATCATAGTGAGACATTCTTTTATATAGTTTGACAACATCCCATATACAAAATAAATGTATGTAATTGTGTAGGCTTGCAAAAAATGAAAGCATTGCATTCTGGGAAAAGAGATTATCATCCACACAGATCATAAACCCTCGCAATTTTTGTAGAAACAAGACAAGTTGTAGTTTGATAGGCACCAAAGATGGTATACATACCTACAATAATTTCACATCAATATATGCCACAAAAAGGGCAACAATAATAAAGTTATAGATTGTCTGAGTAGGCCTCCAATTCAGGCACTACTTATGGCACTTGATTATTGTAGCCATGAAATAAGTTGGTTTGATCTATATACCACCAATGATTATTTCTTTGAACTCTACACTCAGTTTATGCAAGGTAAGAAATTTAATTATTTTCATATGCAAGATGGTATCCTTTTCTATATTGGTCATATATGTGTTCCTACAAAAGAGAGGGAAAAGATGATATGAGAAGCACATTATAGTCATAGTGCAGGAAATTTTAGCATTGGAAAAACTCTTTATATGCTTCAAATATATTTTTACTAGTCCAAGATGTAGTAGGATGTCATCTCCTATATTTTGTCCTATGTTTCCTACGCTATTGCCAAACTTGCAAATCAAAAAATAAGATTGTATGTCACTTCCTACTCTTGATAAACCTTGGGAATTTTTCTCCATGGAATTTATGTTTGGTTTTCCTATTACTAATCATGGTCATGATTGTATTTATGTGGTGGTGGATAGGTTTTCCAAGATGGCCATTATGGTAGCCTGCAAAAAATGGATCTCCGTAGAGGATATCACGAAGCTATTCTTCACTAATGTTTGGGTCCACTATGGGTTGCCACAAAGCATAATTTTTTTATAGTGATAACAAGTTTTTTGGAAATTTTTGGTCAACACTTTAGGCAATGATGGATACCAAGCTTACAAAGTCTACAACATTCCATTTGTAGATTGATGGACAAACTGAGGTAGTGAATCACATGATTCTCCACATATTTTGTATGTACCATTCTAATCATATTTGTACCTGGGATGAGATCCTTTCATATGTACAACATAGCTGCAATTGGGCCATACATGGTACTAACTGACATAGTGCATTTGAGGTCTATTTGGGATATCGACCTTTAGCTCTTGTAGAAATTTCTCCTCCAGTCACCAAAACTAAACCATACTCATATGGAGAAAAGGCTCGATAGATAAATATTCCAAGTTTGTTGAGAAAATTCATCATCTCCCAGAGTAAGTTCATGAGATAGTGTAGCAGGTCAATCAAAAATACACGGAGCATCATGATCAACATTGTACACCACACCATTTTTAGGTGGGCGATAAGGTTTGGCTACATCTTCAAAAGGAGAGAATTTAGGGAACACATAAGAAACTTCATCCTCTACAGTATGGACCATATAATATTCTCAAGTAGGTTGGAGACAATGCTTTTGAAATGAATATTCCACCATTTTTGGGGATTCATCTAGTGTTCAATGTTGAGCTATTTCGTCCATATTTTCCACCTTTGTTGGACACTTCAGAAGTGGTTGATACAATTCATGTTGTAGATTTGAATCCTAAAACCACCTCTCCATTGGTTAGTGATTAGATTGTTTATGTTCATGTGAAGTCACTTTAAGGAACACAATTTTCTTTGTATTGTGTTGTCCAAGCAGGCCAACATCTGCTTCACGACAAGTGGTGTACTAGTGATCAAAATACTCAACGTTTCCCCCATTTATTATAGCAAGCTAGTGCAATGGGGCCTATTTCCTCTCAAGGGGTAAGGAATGATCCAAGGTATACCAAGGATGTTCTAGAGGTGATAGTACTTAGAAAATATGAAAATCCAAAATTTGGGATTTTTTCGGTATTTTCTCAGTTCTAGTAAATTACATTTTTGGAGGTCTTCAAAGTGGAATTTGGGCTCGAAACTTGTGTCAATCCCTTAATATTGAATTCCAATGGCATTCAAATTTTAGGAAATGGTTTAGTCCTCTTCGAGATCTTTTCAACAATGTAAACAAATTTTAATTTTGAGAGTGGAGTAGAAAGTTATGACCCCACCAAGTTGGGGTAAATAATTTCCTAGTTTTTTGAAAATTTGTAGCTATTTTGTATTTATTTTTTGGAAAGACTATTCATTTAAAATTTGTTAGAGTTTGGAGACTATTGGGATTCTAGATAGTTGTAAAAAACTTTGTTTTGGATAAGTTAAGCAAACTTTTGGATGCAAAAAACTCATGTTTACGAGTTATGCAATATTTTTTCCAATTGTCTATAATATTTATAGGTTCCAACTTACCTAATATTGTAATGTGAATTCATTGTTGAATTCAAATCAACGTGTTTGATTTTATAATAATTCATAAAATGGGCCATGAAATACATAATTTAAGAAATTAGGTACATAATTAGGTCAAGGCACATAGGAGGGAGAAAAATCTAGTGTGAAATTGTCAAGGGTGCAATTTACAATGCTACATAAATATGTGACTTGAAAATTAAATCAAGATTTTTTTTGGCTAACTAGTAGATCAAAGAAGCTAATACATTAAATATTATTGCAAACCCATTAAATAAGCCACGGTGATGCTTGAACAAAACCATGTTTTTCCTTGTAAAAGTAAATGTGTTTATGAGCACAAAATTTAGAAGTGTACATAAACACTCTAGGAGCCATAGACTTCCTCAAAGACAACCTGGAAACACCCACAAAGAAAGAGAACCTTCAAACCATGTAGAAACACAAAAATAATTGAAATATTCATTTCAGAAGCATTGACAGAATAACATAACCTTCAAGTTACCGAGCACATATTTTATACCTTAAAAATCAAACAAATTATTCAAAGAAAGAAGAAAAACAATCATGGGACAATGTTATAGCCTCGGTGAGGTTAAAAACCTCACCTAACTTAAATGAAGGTCACCAAGGATGTGGCTTCACCTCTATGCTCCATTTGTCCAACTAAAACCTACATGAACAATTGAAATGAGGTAGCATGCAAGTTAGGTAGTAGTGCTTACCTTACACAAGCAAGTCAAGTGGTAGTGTATATCTTACAAGAGTAAGTCACCATTTTCGACTAGTTGAAGGAAGAATGGGCAGAGCCAAACATGTATCTATGTTGAACATTTATTGTAGAGAGCGGACACAAACATGTATCGGTGCCAAATTCAATAAAGACTCTAGAGGATGCATGTAGGAAAGGAATGAAAGTGAGTAGGATGTGTGGGGTTTTGGATCATTGCATGATGTAAGAATTTGAAATTGTGCATCATTCAAGAGGAGAAAACACGACACAATTTGGCTAAGTGTCAAATTGAATGTACTAAAATATATATAATACTGAAATGGAGAACATATTTAAACAAAGAGATGACTATATATATTTATATATCTGTATGTTCATAGAAATATATTAACATATAGATAGACATGTAAAAAGATATATATGTACATAGATATATTCATATATATTTGGTCTTGTTCTTTTTTGTCATATATAAATATATAGATAGATATATAGATAAATATGTACAAAGATATGTAGATAGCTATGAAGATAGATAGTCTAAACAAAACATATATACATAGATACATAGACTGATAGATATATAGATATGCAATCCTCTCTTTGTTATAATTTATTCTTCATCTCAACCATATGTGCATATGTATACTATGTCTAGTAGTTAACCACATTGAGTTTTATTTCATTTTTTAAGTCATGTATATACATATATATAGAACTATAAATATATGACTAATATAGATACATACAAATATAGATAGATATATAGTCATCTCTTTATTTTCATTTGTTCTTTGTTTTAGTAATATACATATGTTGGTATATTTGATTTTTCAATTAGACAAATTGTGTCTTGCACTATATATAGTTATATAGACCAAAAAATATATATGTATATACATATATATAGATATATTTTAGAAATAGTAATCTGTTTATTTTAATTTTTTCTTCATTTTAGTCATATATATGTTGGTATATACATCTATAGTTACATAGACCAAACAATATATATACTCATTTATTACAAAAATTACAATTTGAACATGTTTTATTTTATTCTTTATTTAAGTCATATACATATTTTGGTATAGTCATATATGAATATATACAAAATATGACTTTAGTAATAATACAAGCCATAATTTTTCTAGCTAGTAGACCAAATATACCAACATATATATGATTGAAACAAAGAACAAATGAAAACAAAGAGATGATTGTATATATATATATCTACCTATATATTTATATATATTCCCTAAAAATTGAAACACGATTGATTTGGCTAACTTCCAAACAAAATATAAAAACATATGTATATGATTGAGATGAAGAAAAAATTAAAACAAAGAGAGGACTACATATCCATATATCTATCTATATATCTATGTATATATGTTTTTCTCATTTGATCTATCTACACATCTATTGTAACGCCCTGCCACGCAACCCTAGAGGAAGTTGCAATTAACTACTTAAATGTACTAATTTTTATTTGCTTGAGTACAATAAACATGCAAGTTCACTTCCCATTGAAAACATCCTCTAAGGTTACGAGACTGAGATTACCTATTAACCCACAACAACATAAATGAATCCAAACATTCCATACAAGATAAATACATCAAAGCATACTAGATAACTTTCCATTTCTTTAAACAATAAGGTTACAACACTCATTCCTTGAATGAGGCAAATCCAATAAATAAGATTACAATTACAACTTTCCACCTCGATAACAAATGAGGGGTAAAATAATACAAGATCAACTGAAATGAAATAAAGTAAGAACTGAAACTGAATCCCACGATCTCTCCAACTGGAAGTCTCATCCACATGAACATGAAGAAATCCCGACGGATTTAGGTGCACACCACCCAACCAAGTGGAACCTAAAGGCCCGCCCCCCATGCTAGGAGATAGTAGCAAGGAATCCTAGCCAAGACCATCTACCTCTAGACATAGGCTAAAACATAACTGAACCAACTAACACAACCAAACACATGTGCCACACAAGCACATCACAAGTACAACACAAGTAACACATAAGTACAACATAAGTACAACTCACCTTGGTTACATTGCTTCCAAAAATAAAGTAGATCAAGTATGTTAAAAGAAACATACACATGTAATAATCAAATACCAACTATGGTCATATCAGGTATGTTAAGGAAACCATACCCACCAAAAAAATACCAACTATTGTCCTAGACAAAGTGTCATCACATAGATCGTCATGGGTTGTCCTCTGGGAATCTTCATAGGCTTCGACCCCCACTATGGGTTAGCCTAGTGGCCTCAACCGAATCTCGACCCCCATACTCAATCATGCGGAATCAAATACCTTTCATACGGACAAGATAGATGACCTTGCCATTCTAGGCCTTCCCACTCATCCCAAGTCTAAACGAGCCCTTGTGTCTATGAGTGAGGCATAATTATCTTGATTACTGAGAAGTACCACCTAATCTTCTAAGTTTTGTTTTAGTTATCACTTAATTAAACCACCTCTGAAGGTTTCCTAGTTTACCTCTTCTGAGCTCTAGCCCCTGCGGAAGCCACTCTTCTATTTGACAACACACATACCATCCAAACACCAAGGGTACAAAGTGCAACAACCAAGATAACACAACCACTCCTTTCTCAGGAGGCGACATAAGATAAAACCCTCTCTAAACATTGGAGGTAACAACAATAACAAAACCACTCCTTACAAGGAGACACAAATCCCATAATCCACTCCTTCCATAGGAGACACAAAACATCCCCATCATGGAAACCAGGTATAACATTGACATATCTTCATGCACTACCCAAGGGAATTAACAAACAATCAACATCACAAGACGACAACCCCCAACCTCTAGGGTCCTATGGATGACTTACAGATTAAATACACGTAACCCCTTTCCCCAAACATTAACACAGAGGAAGTAATCACATAAGGCAATTGTGAGGAAATAAACTAATTTTGGATATTTTAAATCCATTTCCCTTAATAACATTCAATAATTTATTGCACAATAAACTGATTCAATAATGTCTCTTTCAGACAAGATGAAATTTAAACCAACACTTAATTCCCTAATTGCCTTAAATAATAAAATAAGCATTTACTTCTATAATTTCAGAATATATTGTTAAAATAAATAACTGTTTGCCTTGCAACTAAATCATTTTAAACGAAATCAATTAATTTCGTCATTAAACACATTTCTTTTAAATTTCAATATTTGACCTATCTAATAATATTATTTCAAAAAAATAAATCCACTAACTCGACTATTGCATATTGATTTAAAATTCTCCCAACTACATTTAAATAATGCATCATTTAAATCAATAAGTTAATACACAAAATAATACATTAATAATATATATCAATATTTAATATTATATAGTATGATATAAAATATTATTACTAAATATTTTAATATTATAAAATATAATATTAAAATAATTAATATATATATATTTTTTAAAAGCCAGGTTGATTGGCCTCGAGCCACACGCCAACCTTTAGGGTTGGGCCACGCCTGCCTCGGGCTACGTGCAAAGCTTTGGCGAAGGGGTTTAGGGCATTGGCCGCGGTTTGCAGGTGGCGGTGTTTTCTTTCGGCCAAGCGTAGGCGGTGGCCAGGCTGGTAGTGCCGACCCCTTGTGGTGGTTGGCGGCTATGCACAGTCGTCCCCATAGGGGTGGCTCGACTGTGCTTAGCACAGCGGACCACCTCTGTGGTGGTGGCGGTGCAAAGCCACCATAGGGTGACGGTGAGGGTGCCTGGCACAACTCCCCATAGCGCCTCCCATGGGGGCGGATGTGGGTCGAGCCCCAACCCTCCCAAAAAAAAATAATTTCAAATTTTTTTTCTTTTAAAACAAGTAACAATTTTTTTTAATTTATTTAAATAATTCCTACAGATTTTTTTAAATCTGCCAAAATTTTAACCAGGGTTTTATTTTTTCTTATAAACAAAATCATCAACACACTTTATATATATATATATATATATATATACATTTTATATTCAAAATTTAATAGAATTGGAAGTTTAGTTGAGCAAATCATTTCTAAAATGTATCATTTACAACCAAGAAGATAATTTTTCTTGAGAAATTTTATTTTCAAATACAAGTTTCTAAATTTTGAAAACAAGATTTAAGATGGGTTTTACCTGAAATTCAACTAAGCTTGTATAATTCCAACAACATATACAATTGTGAATCTTTTTCCAAAATGAAACTAATTTAACAAAAAAGAACCTGGTTTCCAAAAGCTTGAGAAGATTCAAGAAATGGGGCAATGATCCTTCCTCAGATTCCAGCTCCTTCCAAGAAATCCAACTGAGCTTTTTCCCCAATCCCAAAATCAAAAAACCAATTTCTTTTCTTTTTCCTTGTTTTTCCAAATTCTCCAAAAAAACTTGTTGAAAACTCATTCAAAATCCCATAATGAAGAAATTTCCAAAATATCTCATTCAACTACTATAATAAATTTCTTAAAACAGAAATAGAAAATATCTTCTTTTTCCATTTTTTTTTTAATTCAAAAATTTATAAAATGCAATTTAAAACCTTTTCTTTCAATTTTCAATTTAATATTTTCAATTTCAACATTAAATCCATAATTTCACAATGAAATACTTATCTAATTTAAACATCATCAATTTAATTAATCAATAAAATTAACTTAATCCAAGATTAAATCATTTTATTAATTAAATTAAATTAATTAATAAATTAAATAAAATTTCCAACATTGAACCAAATATGCTTAAATAACAATTTAACTACAAGAGCATATATATTTTTACCTTTTTCTAACTTGCAATTTTAAACTGAAATCAGAGTCAGATGACAACATTAAGGCAACTTAACCCGACTAACACCTGATGACACACTATGACTAGGGTGATGACTTGGCACAAAAAACCTAGCTACTATCTCCCAATTGAATATCATTGGGTAATGGACATGCTCAAACCTGTGAAACCAGGTGGAGTCGATGTCTTGTACCTGTCAACCTGCAAACACAGAGTATATCCACATGCATATATATGTCATAATTAAAACACATTGTGAAGAGGGAATCATGAAATCCTAGGGTAATCGCAAGCGAGTGATGCGATCCATCCCCTTCACCAATACAATATTACTGATTGACGAGTCTAACATCATTAATATGATCAAAAACATAAACATCGTTAATAGGGCAAACTTTAGTGGCGAATATTTGCCAATTGGCTAATAATAGAAATCAGGAGATCCAAAAATGGCTAATAGTACAAGCTGAAACGAAGACTAAATCGCCAGGTTTTTATGAATTTTTTTTTTTGTCTCGATTAATTCACCATGTAAATGATGCGTCATCAAAACTGATTCACCAGTATTTTATACAGTAACTAAATTTTTTAATTATATTTGCTAGTAATATTATATTCCTCTGATTAATTTTAGGGCAATATCGCCACTAATAATAAATTACTATTTAATTTGAGGAATGTTTTCTTTTATCTATTGCCATAGATTAGTTTTTAATCGAACGGTTGTAGGTTGATTTCGGGCCCTAATACACATGTGCCTTTTAAAAGGCTTGTTGAGGCCTGAAATTTGTTTTGGGCCACATAATTAAATCTAATCGTGTGGCCCAAAACAAATTTTGGGCCTGAACAAGCCTTTAAAAAGGCACGTGTATTAAGGTACGAAATGATCTTGCAGCCGTCCTTCATTCTATCAGTGGGATGCCAGATAATGTTTCCCTGACGCACCATTGTTACACGAATACTAGGTTGGGAGCCATTTTCATCGGGCCATCGACAAGATTGTGATGGGGGTTCCATTGATGAAGCATTGTTAGGCCGATGGTATTGAATTTTGTTAGGAATGGGGGAAGATCTGGACCTCGATCCCGCCTATATTATGATAGGAGTGCACCAAGATTCACTAGGATTCACCACTATGATTATTATTTTTACCAATTATTCATTAAGATTCACCAGGATTTTACAAAAAATTTAATATTGTGCATAAGATTCGCCAGGAAAATTAATATTTTTTTTCAAATAAAAGGAAAGATTCACCAAGATTTTATACCTTCGCCAAGGGGGGGTTTCTTAAAGTTATCCCTGATCATTAATTCAATTATCCACTATGCTAATCCAAAGCATGCCATAATGATAACATCAGAAAAATACACCATCACATCAAAATATAACATTCGCAACACTTTACAGATAGTGATCAAATAAAAACTAAGTTCTAAGTCAAAGTACAAACATAAAGTACAACATAATCAAACAGAAAATTATTCGATCAAAAGAGAAAAATAGAGGGGTCTTACATCTATGGTTTATGTTTTTTGTTTGTTTGTATATACGACTTCAAAAATTGAAGAATACATAATTTGTCTAATTGGAAGACCAAATATACCAACATACGTATACAACTAAAATGAAGAACAAATAAAATGAAATATATGTCTATTTTTCTATAAATATATATATGTATCTATCTACATCTATATATCCCAAATATACCACCATAGGATTGAAATGACTTGAAATCTAAGACAAGACAAATTAAGGGTAAATGTCAAACTGAAGATACCAAAGACTACATAGTCAATATTAGTGAGATGAAGAACTACACATTCAATATTTGTGAAATGAAGAACAAATGAATATAAATGCATGCTAGAAAATGTGAAAATAAATACAAATGAACCCTACTCTTTGATTTTTCATAATATCATAACCCCAATATTAAAACAAACAAAAAACCAATTTGGATATTGAAAACCCATCATAAAAGTCACAATGATGCTTGAATAGAATATTATTTTCCTTGTTAAAGTAACTGTGATTAAGAACACACAATCTTGAAGCATCTAGAAACTAACATAACCTTAGCAGTACAAATAACTAGATATAACTAATACATGTTCATTTCAAAGGCACCCACAACTACCAAACACAAATGTAATAACATGATAATTATTTGAAGAAATTGAAAAAATAATTTGAAGAAAGAAGCAACCAAAAAAATGGACAATGGTACAACCTTAGTGAGGTTAAAAACCTCACCTATGTTGAATGGAGGATATTTTTTATGCTTGAAACTACTAGAGAAATAATCGACATACCATCATGGAGTTGTCCCAAGAAGAATACGTGGATTCAAACATGTATTAGTGTGAAAGGATGGTTGCAGAGTGTAGAGTCGAACATGTATCAATGCATAAGGAAAAAAGACTCCAAAAGATGTGTGTAGGAAAGGGACAAAAATGAGTGGGATGAGTGAGGTTTTAGAGCATTGAATGATTTAAGGATTTGGAATTGCATGCCATTCAAGTTAAGTAAATGGAAATGGATGTGTAATGAAAGTTGTTTTATGGAAGGGAGTGAAGAGGAAACACATGATAAATGCAAGGAAGTTGACATTCAGGGCAGTGAAATATTTGGTTGCTTACATGTTTGTCCAATCCACTACTAAGTCCCCACCACATAGCATCTAATATTGGATCTAACCGATGATCAAGTATTCATCCAAATAGGAAAGTAATGAAAATGTTAGACCAATTGCATCATAACATGTGGTAGATTTAATCCATATGGCTAAAAACTAAAATGGTGGGTCCACTAAAATGTGCTTGACATGGAGGCATTTTTTAATTTTATGTTTGGTCCACAAGGCACTCCAAGTGGACCACCAAAGATAGTGTGCTCCACTATAAGCCCCTCTCTTCTACTATGTATTTTAATTAAATAGTTAGGGGAAGAAAACTAGTAGTGGTCATAGCTAACTTCATACACCCACAAATCCTAAATGATGTGTCAAATTTTAATGATTTTTTTTTGTTGTCTGCGTATGCAACTTAAATACATATATCTATTGTTTTGGCTTCTGCGTAGTAATGGTGCATGATATGTAATCTATTTAGCATTCAAGGGTCAAAAAGTGGTCATTTCAAAGTGTCATTTGATACACCACCCCTATTATGCCAGTATTGATTCACAAGATAGCCAATAACAATTTTTAAAATATCCAATTACAAAATAAAAAGGCACCTAATTCTAAGTGTTCATCCATATGGGCCCACTCACATTAAAGATTTGAATGTTACGAGGTAGAGCCAATTTAATAATCTAACCACCCTTTCATGTCTACCCTCGACCATGTATCCCTATTGTCAACCATGGGTTAGAGAGCATTATTTAGCCCTAATTTAATCATCTCCCGCCCTATTTTCCCCATTGTTTCCTTGTGGACTTCTTCCCATCGTCCTCTTTTTCCCACGACACTTTGCAAAGGCTCTTTAATGCATGGCCTCCTTTATGTTTAAAAGGTAACACACATTGGATCCTTCCTCCTTTCATTTTGTAGGTTGAATAATCAATTTTTGCTACTTCCTATGTGCACTTTGTTGTGTTTTTCATCATTTATCTATATGGCATCGAGGATTTCATTGAAATTATTTCTTTCACTTAATACTTTGAAATCATTACATAGAATGTGAAATAAATAAAACATTGTCTATTTTTATTCAAAATCCTTGGTTTATAATCATGAAATTTAATGGGTATAGGGTTATTGTCCCATTTTTTTGACTGGTTTTGGGATTACACATCATGCATGTTATCCACATGAGATTTATTGTTGACTCATAATTTCTCCTAACATTTTACAATGATTTATTCTATTTTCCTCCACCTATTTTGTAAATTTCACATCATTGTATGGATACCCCTATATGGTTTCATTATACTGTGAAATTATTTTAGCGACTATGAAGGAATTATAATTCTATTTGGGTATGGGTTTTATTTGTTTCAATAATTACATTTGTAGACAATAATATATTAGTATCAAATTTATTATATATGTATATATGTATCTAAATATATACATATATATAATCTAATATAGATATATATTGATATAAGAATATATATCAAATTTATTATATATGTATATATATAATATATAAGAATATATATATATATATAGATAGATAGATAGATAGATAGATAGATAGATAGATATATAATTTGATATAGATATATCTATATATAATATTATATATATGCTCGGTAACATGTGTCAAGGAAGAGATATATATGGCTGAGGGTGGACATAAAATGGAGGTCAGATTATTGAATTTTCTCCCCTCGTAACATTAAATTTTATAATGTGAGTGGGACCACATGAATAAACACTTAGAATTAGGTGTTTTTATTTTGTAATTGGATATTTTTTAATTTTTTATTGCTTGTTTCCCAAGTGGGTAATGCTACAATAAGGGTCATGTATCAAGCAAAACTTTGATATATATGAATGCATCTATGTATGTATATATATACTCATGACACATTATATGTTACATTGCAGTCCTAATCCTTCATGACCATGCATTCTTTTGATTATGTTATTGACAAACATGTTTATGCTTCAATGAAATGTAATATTGGTTATACTATTTATGCATCAAATATTTACTATTGCTACCTAAACAAATGGTAAGTTGTGTAACACTTCCCAATAAACAAAAACAAATATTAAACCAAATATAAAGCTGAATTCATTCAAGGAATTGTTGAAATTAGACATAAATGACAATTGCAACATGAAATGATTGATTCTTTTCCACATATATGTAGATATTTGTAGACGTATATATATTATATTTATGTATATATAATATGTATGTCTTCATATATTTGATTAAATCATATTTCATAAACCTCTTAACACAAATCAATAAATTCATTTTCTACATTCCAATGATTTTATGAGAGGAAATCTATACTGTCATTTTCATTCCAAATTCTCCTTTGTTTTCACTAAATTTCCTCTAGAAAATTTAGATCTTAAGAAAGAAACCATGATATGATCTTGATTAAATAGAATTTATTCTTTTTGGTACACCCTAAATAACTAAATTCATGTTTTCATAAATCAAAATACTATTTTATATTTATGTACTCAGTGTCTAAAATATGTTGAGGTATACAAATTATTGTTTTCAGTCAGCTATTAAAAATCAAAGGGTCCAAATTTAGAAACAATAAAACTATCCATTTCTTAATCATATCATAGTTACATCTTTATCACTTGCACCTTATAATTCATGTTAAGCTTTTCAACTACATACATCAAATATATATATACATATATGTGTGCATGTGTGTGTATGTATACACACACATATGTATGTATATATACATGCATGTATATACATGGGAAACTTGGAAAGGGTAAGGGGGTGGATGTGATCATGTGAAGCTTTAAACAAACTTACACCTTTATTTTCATTGGAAAAAGAGACCTCCCAAAGGGTAAGTGCACCAATCTGTGACATAATTTTGATGCCAAATTGCAAAAAAAACCTATAATAGGCCATATTGCGCTGGCCAAATTTGAAAAGTGCCACATTTGGCACTCTCCAAATGGCTTTACCATTTGGCAAGCGCCAAATTTGGTGCTCTCCAAATTCCTTTACCATTTGGCGAGAGCCAAGTTTGGTGCTCTCCAAATGGCTTTACCATTTGGCGAGTGCCAAGCTCGCCAAATGGCTTGAATTTTGCAATGACTGAACAAGTGTGAGTTCTCTTTCTTTTTGCAATGAATTTTGGAATGCACTTTTCTAAACTCTTTTATTTTTCCTTTCTCTTCCAAGGAAACTATATATGTGAAATAAACATTTACATGAAGGAAAGTATAATTTTACATTTACATATAGACATTTACTTTCTTATACTTTAAGTTATATTACATGTATATAGGCAGGATGTTTGAGAGTGGTTTCAAATCTCTAGGAATTATAATGCAAATTCTAGTTTTTGGAAGATCTTAAAAATTTCAGACTTAGTCAAATTTCAGTAATTAGCAATTCAAATTTCAGTAATCAGGAGGTCAAATTTTAGTAGTCAAAAAATTGTATCAACTTTCTCTCTCCTTCTCTCTACTCTCTATCTCTCCACTCCCTCTCTCTCTCTCTCCCTTGCTCTCTCTCTCTCCCCCCTCTCTCTCTCACACCCCTCTATCTCCTCCCTACATCTGCCTCCCCCCTCCCCTCTCTCTCTCTTTACCTACCTCTCCCTCCATCACTTTGTATCTCACTTATGTCTCCCTCCCTACCTCTTTCCCTCTCTACTCTCTATCTCTCCTCTCCCTCCCTCTACCTACATCTCTCTCTCACTCTTTATCCCTCTCTTCCCCCACTTTCTCTCTAACTCTCTCCTCTCTATCTCATAATTCTCTCTCCCTCCCTCTCACTCTCCCCTCTCTATCTCACCACTCTCTCTATCTCTCTCTCTCACACACACAAACCTATATCTCCCTCGCTAACACTCCCTCCCTCCATCCTTCCCTCTCTACTTCTCTCTATCTCTCCTCTCCCTCCCTCCACTTCTTTTTGTCTCTCCTCCCAATCTCTCTCACTATTTTCCCTCCCTCGCCATCTTTCTCTCTCAATCGATCTTTTTCTCTATATCACCATTATCTCTCTCACTCACACACACACCTATATATCCCTACCTATCCCTCCCCTCTATACTCTTTATCTCTCCTCCTGCTTTCCCTCTCTATACATACCTCTCCCTCCATCACTCTCTCTCTCCATCCCTCTCTATCTCACTTATGCCTGCTTCCCTGCCTATTTCCCTCTCTACTCTCTATCTGTCCTCTCCCTTCCTCTACATACCTCTCTCTTTGTCTCTCCATCCCTCTCTTTGTATCTCACTCTCTCCTCTCTATCTCACCATTATCTCTATCTCTACCTATCGCCCCCTCCTCTCTAAATCACCATTCCCTCTCTCCCAGTTTCCCTCCTTCCCTCTCACTCCCTCCTCTCTAAATCACCATTCTCTCTCTATCCCACTTTCCCTCATCCCCTCTCTATGTCTCACTTATCCCTTTCTACCTCTCCCTCCCTCCAACCTCCCTCTCTCTCTTTATCTCTATTTCTCATTCTCTCCTTACCTCTCTACTCTCTATATCACCACTCTCTCCATCTCACTCTCCCTCCATCCCTCTCTCCTTCCCTCTCTACCTACCTCTCACTCCACTACCTACCACTCTCTCCCTCACCCATCTTTCTCTCTTAATCTCTCCTTCCCTCTCTACTCTATATCTCTCCTCCCTTCCCTCTCTAATCTTTTTCTCTCCTCCCCCCTTCCTCTATCCCATCATTTTCTTTCCTCTAACTCTATCTCCCTCTCACAAAAACTCACCTCTATCTCCTTCTTTCCTCTCCCACCATCCCTCCACTCTCCACTTCTCTCTATCTATCATCTCTCTCTACATCTCCTTCCCTCTATATTTATCTTTATATCCCCTTTCCCTCTCTTTACTCACTTCTCCGTCCATCACTCTATATCTCAATCGTGTCTCCTCTCTCTCTCTCTCTCTCACACACACACACACACACCTCTATCTCCTTCCTACTTTTCCCTCCCTCCCCTCTCTAATTCTCTCTATCTCTCCTCTCTCTATATCTCCTACCCTCTCTACCTAGATTTATCTCCCCTATCCCTTTTTTTACCTACCTCTCCCTTCATCACTCTCTATCTCACCTATGCTCCCCTACCTACATAGGGTTGAGGCATTAAGGGTCAAGGGCTGATAATTGAGGGTTTAATTTATATGGTAGAGGGTAGAGGGTTTAAGGGTTGAGGGTAGAGGGTAGAGGGTAGAGGGTTTAAGGGTCAATGGATTAAGGGTTGAAGATTGAGGGATTAGGGTATAGGGTTGATGGTAGAGGGTATTGGGTTTGGGGTAGAGGGTATCAAGGTGAGGGTTGGGTGTTTAAGGGTTTAAGGGTTGAGGGTATAGGGTTGAGGGATTAGGGTAGAGAGGGAGGGAAGGATGGAGGGAGAGATGGAGGGAGAAGTGAGATAGAGAGGAGAGAATAGGAGAGAGGGATAGAGATATATGAGGGTTGAGGATCTAATGTATATGATAGAGGGTTGAGAGTTGGGGGTATAGGATTGATGGTTTAGGGTATTGGGTTGAGGGTAGAGGGTAGAGAGTAGAAGGTTTAAGGGTTTAGGGTATAGGTTTAAGGGTATATGGTTGAAGGATTAGCGTTGAGGGTCTAATGTATAAGGTAGAGGGTATAAGGGTTCAGGGTTTAGGGTTTAAGGGTTGAGGATTAAGGGATTAAGGGTTGAGGGATGAGGATTGAGGGTTAAGGGTTTAATGGTTTAGGGTTTAAGGGTTGAGGGTCAAGAGTTTAAGGATGAGGGTAGATGGTTCAAGGTCCAACATATAGGGTACAAGGTATAGGGGTTGAGGTTTTAGGGTTAAGGGTTTAGGATTGAAGGTAGAGGGTTGAGGGATGAGGGTTTAAGGGTTAAGGGTTGATGGATTAGGATAGAGAGTTTAATTGGGTTTAAGGGTTTAAGGGTTGAGGTATTAGGGTTGAGGGTAGAGGGTTTAGAGGTTTCAGATTTAAGGGTTGAGGTTTTAGGGTTTAGAGTATAGGGTTAAGTGTTCAAGGTTTTAAGGGTTGAGGGTATAGGGTTGAGGGATTATGGAAGAGAAGGTGGGATGGAGGGACGGAGATATGGAGGGAGATTATTGAGAGAGAAAGGGAGGGAGAGGGGGTGGGAGGGAGAAACCTAAGAGAGAGGGAGATCTAAGAGAGGGAGAGTCTTGAGAGAGAGAGGGAGCGGCTTCAGAGAGATGGAGAGACACAAAGTGGGAGAGAGATAGAGGGAGTGAGAGAGAGGGAGTGGGAGAGAGAGAGGGGGGGGAGAGGGTGTGGGAGGGAGAAACCTAAGAGAGAGGTTGGGAGGGAGACACCTGAGAGAAGGAGAGGGAGTGAAAGTGGGAGAGAGGGGGTGGGAAGGAGAGACCTAAGAAAGTAGGGTGGGAGGTAAGTGAGGCTTGAATGAGAGGGATTGTGAGATAAGTGAGGCCTAATCCATCAACCCTCAAACCTCAAACCTCAACCCTCAACCCTCAAACCCTAATCTCTCAACCCCTATACCCTCTTAATCCCTCAACCCTCAACCCTTAACTCCTAATCCCTCAACCCCTATAACCTCTTAATCCCTCAACCCTCAACCCTCAAACCTTAAACCCTAATCCCTCAATCCTCAACTCTTAAACCCTAATCCCTCAACCCCTATACCCTCTTAATCCCTCAACCTCCAACCCTTAACCCTTATACCCTAATCCCTCAATCCCCATACCCGCTTAATCCCTCAACCCTCAACCCTTAACCCTTAATCCCTAAACCCTCTACTTGAGGGAGAGAGGGAGAGGTGGTGGGAGGGACATGCTTGAGAGAGAGGCATAGGGAGAGGGAGAGAGAGGGAGATGGTATAGGAGGGAGAGACTTGACAAAGAGAGAGAGGAAGATGGGGTAGGACAGAGATACTTGAGAGAGAGAAAGAGGGAGATAGGGTGGGAAGGAGAGAAAATAGAGACTTGAGAGAGAGAGAGAGGGAGACTTGAGAGAGGGAGAGGGGGTAGGAGGGAGATACTTGAGACAAAGAGAAGGGAAGGGAGTTGGAGAGAGATAGAGGGTAGAGGGTAGATTTTTTAAGGGTTTAGGGTTTAAGGTTTTAGGTTAAGGGTATAGTGGAGAGAGATAGAGGGAGAGAGAGAGAGAGAGTGAGTGAGTGAGTGAGTGAGTGAGAGACCTAATATTACCTCTCTAGTTCTCTCTATCTCACTTCTCTCTCCTTCCCTCCCTCCCTCTCTAATTTTCTCTATATCCCCCTCTCTCTCCTTCCCTTTATACTTATCTCTATCTCACCTCTATTTCTCCCCATATCTCTCTCCCTCTCTCTTCCTTTCACCCACCTTTTCTCTCTACTTCTCACTATCTAACCTATCTCTCTATACATCTTTCTCTCTCACCCTCAATCTCTCCACATTCCTCCTTATCTCTCTACTTTTCAGCTCCATCACACATCTCTCCACCTAGACCTCTCTCTATTTTTATCTCACCTCTCTCTCCATCCCTACCTCTCCCCATATCTCTCCTTTCATATCTACTTCTCTCTACCTATTTTTCCATCTATACCTATTTCTCTCTCCCTCGCCTCCTCTCTCTCAATATATCCACCTTCTTTCCCTCTGTAATTCTCTCTCTATCTCTCTCCTCCCTCTCTACTCTCTCTATCTCTCCCTCCCTCCCCCTCTTTTTATATCTCCTCTCTTCCTCCCCCTCTTTCTATCTATCTTTACCTTATATCTACCTATATCTCTCTCCTTCTATCTATCTCAACTATCCATCTTTACCTATCCCTCCACTTCTTTTTGTCTCTCCTCCCAATCTTTCCCACTATTGCCCCTTCCTCCCTCCCCCTCTTTCTCTCTCAATTGATATTTTTCTCTATCTCATCATTATCTCTCTCTCACTCACACACAAACCTATATCTCCTACCTCTCCCTCCCCTCTATACTCTTTATCTCTCCTCTTGCTTTCCCTCTCTATACATACCTCTCCCTCCATCACTCTCTCTTTCCATCCCTCTCTATCTCACTTATGCCTCCTTCCCTACCTCTTTCCCTCTCTACTCTCTATCTCTCCTCTCCCTTCCTCTACCTACCTCTCTCTTTTTCTCTATATCCCCCTCTTTCTCTCTCACGCTCTCCTCTCTATCTCTACCTATCACCCCCTCCTCTATAAATCATAATTCCCTCTCTCCTATTTTCCCTCCTTCCCTCTCACTCCCTCCTCTCTAAATTACCATTCTCTCTCTATCCCACCTTCCCTCATTCCCTCTTTATGTCTTACTTATCCCTTTCCACCTCTCCCTCCCTCTCTTTCTTTATTTGTATTTCCCATTCTCTCCTTACCTCTCTACTCTCTATCTCACCACTCTCCCCATCTCACTCTCCCTCCTTCCCTCTCTCCCTCGTATCCATCCCTCCCTCCTCCCCTCTCTACCTACCTCTCACTCCACTACCTACCACTCTCTCCCTCACCTTTTTTTTTCTCTTACTCTCTCCTTCCCTCTCTACTCTATTGAGGGTTGAGGATTGAGGGTTAAGGGTTTATTGGTTTAGGGTTTAAGGGTTGAGAGTCAAGAGTTTAAGGATGAGGGTAGATGGTTGATGGTATAGGGTTGATGGATTAGGGTTCAAGGTCCAAAATATAGGGTACAAGGTATAGGGGTTGAGGTTTTAGGGTTAAGGGTTTAGGATTGAAGGTAGAGGGTTGAGGGTTGAGGGATTACGGTAGAGAGTTTAATTGGTTTTAAGGGTTGAGGGATTAGGGTTGAGGCTATTGGGTTGAGGGTAGAGGGTAGAGGGTAGAGGTTTTAAGGGTTTAAGGGTTAAGGGTAGAGGTATAAGGGTAGAGGGGAGAGACATAGAAGGAGTGAGTGAGTGAGAGAGACTTGAGAGAGGGAGAGGGGGTAGGAGGTGTTAGAACCCAAAATTTCCATAAGAAACTTAAGTGATTTTCAACTATTTTCCTAATAAACCCTAAGGTTTTTCCATCTAGACCTATCATTTTCCTATCTTTCCATATAAAATTCATTTTTCCCCTTTCCAAAAAATGCTCATACACTTTATATCACTACCAATCCCTTAAAAAATCACTTTATATATATTATTTACCGCCCAACCGCAGCCTCATACATGGGGCCCATAGTATGGCGGTAATTATTTAGGGGAGTCACATTAAACCTTACCGCTATACCGTGGGGGGACATCATACTATCTGCGGTAGCATGGTGGTTGGGTAGCAGCTAACGAAGCAAGCATGAGATGCTTACCGCACCACCACGCACAATTAAACCACAAACTGCGGTGATCGCGATAAACAGGTAGCGGTTAGCGAAGGGTGACAGTGGATGGTTAGTGGGTGGTCAATGAATGTAGCCAGTAGTTTGCAGAGTGGCTACTGTGGTACCGCTGGCAGCTAGGCCGGTGAATGTGGTAGTGTGGTGGCGGTGAGAAAACCGTAGCAGTGTTGGTCAAAGCGGTTATCATGGTACTGGACGTGGTTAAACCACAGACCGCATTAATGGTAGCAGTCAACGAAGGCAATCAATGGAGGAAAGAAGGGAGCGGTTAATGGTTGGCACTGGTAGTTAAGGGTGGCTACCGCGGTACCGCTCACAGTCATCCCAGTGACCATGATAGCGTGGTAAAGGCTCATTGAGGAAATAAATGTGGGGATTTAAAAGGACACCGCGATACCGCATGAAGAAAAGTCAAGCCCGCGGTAGACTGGTAACAATAAAGATAATAAGGCCACAAGAAGATAAAAATAAAGGAGCAGATAAAATGAAATTTTAAAGGGTGGGAAAGGATATAAAGGGAAAAATCAAAGCGATGATATAGTTAAAAATATTTAATTTTCCGAAAGGAAATCTAATTAAATATTTTAAATCTCTATCATAAAATTCAATAGTTGTAATAGAAAGTGAAGGGTCACAACCCTTAGGTATGTAATGTATATATATTTCATAAAATCAGGGGACAAGTAGAAAAAGAAAGCAGTAGTTATACTGTAGGAGTTAGAATTTTCCCGAGAAGGGATTGGGATGGAAATAATGTACATAATTTTCTTTGTGAAGTAGGAGTAGGAGTAGGTGTATTAATTTTATCTGTCCACTTCCCTTTGCCATTATGGATAGATTGATCAACCAGGAAACAAATCTTAAATTTGCAACATACATATAGGTGCACCCGCCTAGGTTTTGTAGAGCCTAAAGAGAAGAAGGTACAATTGAATCAATTGGCCTTGTTAGTTGGCCAAAAGCATTGTGAGAGTTTGGCAACCTCTCATGGTTCAAACCTGCATTTTTGAGACCCAACAGGAGGGAGAGAATTGAGAGAGAGAGAGGGGGAGAGGGAGTGGGAGAGAGATAGAGTGTAGAGGGTAGAGGGTTTTAAGTGTTTAGGGTTTAGGGTTAAAGGTAGAGAGAGAGAGAGGTAGGTAGAGAGAGTAAAAGGATATATAGAGAAGTGGAGAGGGAAGGAGACATGGATGGAGAGGTAGGGATCGAGGGAGAGATAAGGATTTAGAGAGAGGTGAGAGTGAAATAGAGAGAGAGAGAGGTAGGTAAGGAGAGGGAGGGGAATATAAAGGGAAGTAGAGAATGGAGGAGAGAGGGAAGAATAAGAGGTACAAAGGGAGAGATAGGTGAGATAGAGAGAGAGGAGGGAGGGAGGGAAATTGTGGAGAGAGAGGTGAGATAGAGAGAAAGAAATTAAAGAGGGGAGGGGGAGAGAGAGAGGTGATAGAGATAAGTAGAGGCGTAATGAGGAAGGTAGATAGATTGAGAGAGGGAAAGAGAGAGCGAGAGAAAAAGAGGTATATAGGGGTAGGCTAGATAAAGAGATGTAGAGTGAATTTTGGTGGAAGAGAGAGAGGAGGGAGGGATAGGTAAAGATGGATAGTTGAGATAGATAGGAGAGATCTATATAGGTAGAGAGAGGGAAAAGAGATATAAAGAGGGGGAGGGAGGGAGATATAGAGAGAGTGGAGAGGGAGGAGAGATATAGAGAGAGGTGATAGAGAGAGAGAATTATAGAGGGAAAGAAGGTGGAGATATTGAGAGAGAGGAGGCAAGGAGCGAGCTTGATAAATACAACCAGAGGGACAACTAGGTAGAGAGAAGTAGATATGAAAGGAGAGATATAGGGAGAGGTAGGGATGGAGAGAGAGGTGAGACAAAAATAGAGAGAGGTCTAGGTGGAGAGATGTGTGATGGAGCTGAAAAGTAGAGAGATAAGGAGGAACATGGAGAGATTGAGAGGGAAGGAGGGGGGAGAGAGAAAGATGTATAGAGGGATAGGTTAGATAGCGAGAAGTAGAGAGAAAAAGGTGGGTGAAAGGAAGAGAGAGGGACAGAGAGGGACAGAGAGAGGGGGAGA
>CM021108.1:332968629-332994831 GCA_007115665.2 Sequoiadendron giganteum | reverse complement strand
GAGGGGGTAGGAGGGACAGTCTTGAGAGAGAGAGGGAGGGAGTGGGAGAGAGATAGAGGGTAGAGGGATAAGGTTAGACGGGAGAGACATAGAAGGAGTGAGTGAGTGAGTGAGTGAGAGAGGCTTGAGAAAGGGAGAGGGGGTAGCTGGGAGAGAATTGAGAGAGAGAGGGAGAGGGAGTGGGAGAGAGATATAGAGTAGAGGGTAGAGGGTAGAGGGTTTTAAGTGTTTAGGGTTTAGGGTTAAGGGTAGAGAGAGAGAGAGAGAGGTAGAGAGGGAAAGAAGGTAGAGATATTGAGAGAGAGGAGGCAAGGAGGGAGAGAGAAATAGGTATAGAGGGAAAAATAAGTAGACCCTTAAAACTTAATCCCTCAACCCCCAATCCTTCAACCCTGATTCCTCGACCCCTACACCCTCTTAATCCCTCATATTTTCAAGTTGCCATAAGCAGTATTCAGATTTTCAGGTCCCAGTGCAATTGCAGGCACATTTAGCAACATATGATAGTGAGCATGCCTATGAATGTTTTGTTGAATTTGGGTACACTTTGTATGATGAAGATGACAAATATTTTTCATATGATAGTAAGAATAATGAAATGCAGACTGATGAGATGAATATGAATCATATTGAATACAATAATTTCTTGAAGATTTTCAATGACAGTGCATATTGTAGGGTAGGTGGAATGGATAGTTTCAAAAGAAATCTGATGATCGCTATTCAAAACAAAGTTTATGACAAAGGAAAGTGCAGGTTTTTGTTTTTGAGGTGGCCTAGGGCCATCCCTAATGATTTAATTTTTTAAACCAAAGCAGGTACAGAGGATTAAGGATTTCCATTGCATGGACAATTCTTAGCAATGCCTCTTTAAAAAATTATCTTCCATGCACAGTAGTTTAGGGTTTTCCACTTCTCTATTTTCTCCTGTGTATGTTAGAATGTGTAAATCAAAATGAATCTAATCTAATACACCAATGAAACATTAGATTAAAGAAACTAAATTAAAGAAACCAAAACACAAACTCCAAACACAGGAAACTTCTTCAAATTCATCCCATTGTCCTCTATCTCCAAGGATTCGTTTCAAGACGCTGGCTCTCAGTTGTTTTAAACAACAGCTTGAGAGAATGAGATTAATGAAAATGCATGTGCATTGCTAATATGCTTTAAGTTATGAAATTGAAATGCTAATTTAAATGCTAGAAATACTTGATGAAACTAAAATGTGACTATAATAACTAAGTATGAAAATCTGGAATTTGAGGTCCTTTTCAACTCATAAGAGGGCTGTATTTATAGATTTTTGAAGGCAAGAATTCAATTGGCCAAGATCAACGGTTGAGTTCAAACCTATTAAAATGAACGGTGAGAGATCGAGAATTTGAAAAGAAGATGGAAGTTTAAGACACAGATGGAAAATGAAGAGACAAATGAAAGGTGTCCTCATAATTTAAATAAATAAATATTTAATTATGTGTGAGAGAAATATGAAAGGTCTTTTAATTAAATATTGAAAATATTTAATTAAATGTGAAATGAAGAATATCATTTAAATTTAGAATTTAAATTTCTGATAATTAATATAAATAAATTGCGAAATCTATTTAATTAATCAAGAGGAAGATAGCATTAATTAAATAAACTTTATTTATTTAATTAAATTAGATGAATTGAAAAAATGAACAATATAAATAAATAATTAAATTTATTTATATGTAGATGACTTAAGAATATTAATTAAATAATCCATATGTAATTAATTAACATGTTTGATTAACCATGACCATTTTTAGATGTGTACATTTTGCCCCTCTTTGAAGTGATGTGTTTTAAGCGTTGCTTCAAAGAATTTGCCCCTGATTTTGAAAAAAATTAACTGATGATGCTATATGCCCCCTCGAGAGATAAATTACGTGATGAGAATGATGATGAGGATGATTTGGAAGATTTTTAGATGATTTCGGAGAAAATTTGGTGATTTAGCTCTCGAAATAGCACTTTGCGTAGTAAAAATAAAAATAATTTGCCACTTTTACCCCTTTAAAAGGTGAAAAATGTGAGAAGTCATTTTCATTTGAATAGTAACCTTTGAGAATTTTTAAGCTCTAAGAGAGATATTAGCGATGCCGATCCCTTATGAGTGCCACAAATTTGAGTGAGGCTGTTGTCATCAGAAACCACCTACGTATGGACCTCCAATAAGTCGATCAAAACCTCTCTGTCAATTTTTAAATGATTTTCGAATGCTTTTTTCAATTTTTTTGATTTTTTAAATTATATATTACCACATACAAGCTTTAATTTAGGGCATAGATTAGATAAACCGGTGCATCCAAAGTGGCGCATAGGTGCAAAACAGTCGCGCATAGGTGACTTAGCACATAGGATAGATCAAATGGCACATCCATGAAACTTGCCTACGTAGGATGGTAGATTAGCGCATAGGTGAACTGTTTTAGCACATTTGTTTGATAAAATAGTGTATTCATGAAATCGCGCATCCATAATCTATTTTAGCGCATCCATGTTTTGGCGCATCCATGGATTTTTGCTGAATGCTTGACGATTGTTGCTAGATTAGACAACATATTTTATGCTTTTGAATATCATCAATGATTAGATTTGTGTGATTTGATAAATTTTCCTTCATGTTTGAAGAACAAATGGGTCTGATAAATTTGCTTCCATGCGATATGAAAACAAATAGAAATGATAGATTTTCTTTTTCGATTGAAATTCAAATAGATAGATATTGAGTCATGTTGACTGTTAAATTTGTTTCCATGTGATATGAAAAACAAATAGTAGAAATGATTGATAAATTTTCTTCCATGCGATATGTAAAGCAAATAGAAATTGATCTGAACTTGCTTGATGTATTGATTGATTAATGATATCCATTGTTGATTGATTTGCATGATTGCTTGATGATGTTGTAAAGGAGGAATTTAACATCCTCCAGATCAAGAGAGATTTCCTCGGACGTGGGAGATGATTCCTTGAATCTCCCATGAGGATTTAGGAGTGATAGATCAGTGTGGTTAAAGAGCTCTGTTGAGTATCCCGTAGTATCAGGTCAATAGAGCACTGTTGACTGCTTTAGCAGAGAGGTGGCACAGCGAGCACAAAACCTTTCATTTGCCGACAGGAGAGATCATGGTGAGTCCGGAGGATGTTTACAGGATTCTAGGTATTCTTGTGGTTGGAGAGCGTGTGATTTATGATCACAAAGAGATTGGAGGGACTGATGCTTTGAGACGAGTCTTCCAAGATCGTCATGTCTTTGGATATGAGATTCCCTGGAAGGAGATGATGGAGAGATATGCCCCACTGCCTTCGGTTTTAGCAGGTATGATTGGTGGTTTCCTTTTTCCTGATCATAGGTCAAAGGGACTATTAGTTGGGTGGGGTAGGATTCTGGAGGACATGCTTCTCCATCGTACCAGATATGCATGGGGTCATGCATGCTTGCCCATCTATATCATGATCTTCATCAGGTCGTGTACATAGATGGGAAGAGTCTCTCCAGCGGGGTGACTCTATTATAGATATTTGCATGGGAGCACTTCACGATTACATGCCCCATTGTTCAGAGAGATCGCCCTCTTGGATTTCCATATGTTTATGCATATACAGGGCCCCTTGTCTAACCGAGGCTAGGAAAATTACATTACTGGTGGCGTGTACTCGATGATTTAGATACTGTCATCTGGTGATCATATGTGGATTGTGACCCATGGAAGGTCGATGATATAGAGCTACCATATATGACCAAATCTAGATACCTGCTTGGGCAGACACCTTTTATCATCTAGCGATTTTTGGTTATGAGGGTGCTGAGATAGCTAGGATTGGTACAGATGATGCCATAGGGTGTGGCACACTATGCTAGGCGATGAGAGGATGTACTAGAGTGGGGTCCATTTGTGACCATTGAGGTAGCTAGGGTAGAGTACTTTGAGTTATAGCCAGTTCAGTGGGCCATGCATCCGAAGGATACCGATGTAGGGATGACGGATGATTATGCAGCTTATTTTTACACACATCCCTTCCCAAGATTTACCAGTCCAAAGGAGCCTGCCCCATTGATGGGAGGGTCAGTTACACAGGTGAGGTGACAATAGCCTCAGGGACCTCCAGTAGTAGGGCAGCCATAGGGTCAGACACAGGTACCAGCACAGGGAGGGGTACAGGTAGATCAGGTCGAGGATATCGGTGGGGTGGCTATGGATGTGGATGATGAGATCTCAGAGGATGAGGAGATGGATGAGGAGTTATATGACTCAGATAGTGGGGATGACGAGGATGATGGGGGTGGTGGGAGGCAGAGATTTTTCTTTGATGTTCCTTTTAGTATGAGGCCACGGACATCCAGAGTGGTGGGTCAGCCCAGTACTTTGGCTCTACGGATTGCCATCAGGGCTCTGTCACAGGGACAAGTGGATGCTTTGTAGGAAGAGGCTCAAACTCTTCAGAGTCAATTAGCATAGGCACAGGTGACCATTAGTCAGCTGCAGGCACAGATCACATAGCCACTACCTCCTGACCCATAGATAGCTCAGCTTGCAGCTGAGAGAGACAGTTTCAGAGAGAGATGCATACAGGCTGAGGGGGTAGCCGAGAGATTGTTGAGATCACTTGAGAGCACCTCCATTGGAGATGTTGTAGCAGAGGGGCTAGAGACTACTCTGGAGGCAGAGTATTACAGGATGAGGTATTTTGAGGTAGTGCCACTTGAGTGGAGGATAGCATTTACACAGTTAGGTACTCGGACCCAGACCCATTCACGCAGTCACTCCAGGAGTGCGACAAGGAGTGTGGGTCAGCTGATTAGATGAGAGATCAGAGCTTCTAGGAGTAGAGATCCCTCAAGACCTACTACCTCTAGAGGCAGAAGCAGTCATGTTCCATGGCTAGATGCCCCTCAGCGATGAACTCTTGTACATATTTATGCCATTGTATTCGATATATTTTTTTGAAACATTTGATATCCTTGTATTTATGGACATTTGTTTTGATGAGATTTATGAAATGTAGTGGTAATTTGATTATGCAAGTGTTATGGATGATTTATGCACATGTTATGGATGCATGTTTTTATTTTTATATGCTATGTCATGTATGATGATGCAATAATGATATGATATAATCTAAATGTTTTTTTCTCCATGATGTATGTAATGAATGTATGATGTAAGATGTAAATGATTTTAGATGAAATGAGAGGATATGATTTATGATGTAAGATGAATGATAATAATGATGTAATGGAAATGCACTTACATAATGAACTTATGATATATGATGTAAATGAACATGATAATCTAAGTGATGATGTGAAAAGAATGAAATGGATGCAATTTTATTTATGAACGTGTGTGGAATATGTAAATGTATATGAATGATTAATGAATGATTAAAATAATGACCATGCATATGATATGTAATGATGGATAACGATCATGATGAATAAAGTGAGATGATAATGAATATGATAATGAAATTGAATGGTGATGTAAGTATGTAAGTGCAATGATAATGAGAATGGAAAATGATGTGAAATGAATGTGAATGATAATGAAAATGAGATGTAACAAATGTCCAGTCATACTCAACTATTGTCTAAAAAAGATATTCAAAAATGTGGCCAACCCTCAAAAATCTATTTAAAAGGCGCTCGAAATGCAAATGAATTATGCAGTCCTAAAAAGTAATAATGAATTATGCAATCCTAAATGAAATAATGAACCATTCTCCTTGTTGCCATTTCCTACTGTGTTTAGTTGTCATCATTGAGGCTTTTGATATGTTGAGAGTTAGTACAAGCATCAAAGGGTATGTTAGCACCAATTATGACCTGAGTACCGCTTTCATAATGTTTGATGTAGCAAGTTAATACAAGCATTGAGGTATAATTGAACCAAGATGACCTGAGTATTGCTTGCATAAATAGACAAAAGTTAACTATTTTCCTATGCAAATTCCAAAATTTCATCAATGATACATTGTAGAGCATGTCCCACGACCAATTTGCACCATACTAAGGATTAACTGACAGAAATCAAGCAAAGAAAAATCATACTTCTTCCTTATCATTCTAGTTTAGTACATTGTTGAACCACTCCAAAGATATGATGTCATAAAATATCAAAACAACAATTGCAACTTATGCTTTTACATTTTTCATTCATTTTATTCAGATTAATATCATCCAATTTTTTTTAATCATCTGTCAAAATAATCATGTAAGCTCATTTTTATTGGACAAGACTATTGTTTCCGATATTCTGATTCTAGACACATGTTGTCATTTTTCCTATTAGAAAAGCTCCAAGAAGTGAACTACCCCCTAGTGACCTTGTACTCTTACTCCTACTAGACACAACTGTTGTGATGGATAACCCTCAAATCATCAAGCCATGATGAAATCCTTGTCGTTGCAAGGAGATGATGCAATGCAAATTTGATGGTGAGGTGTGTGCATGATGTCGATGAAAATATGGATATGCAGAATGAATCCTAATAGATGAGAGAGCCAAAGAAAGTCACAAACAATGCCTGTTTGCCAGGTTTTCACCATTTTTTTTTATTGCACTTTTTTCTGATTTTGTGATTTTTTTGCTATTACCCAGACACCTATTTGTCGAGTTTTCATCAAGGCAATTTTTTTTTTTTCAGGACTTTTTATATTGTTTTTGACATTTTCTTAGTCGTAGAACCTCTTTAGATTAATTTTGTTGGCTGATATTTGAATAGGTCCCCTTCTATTGTTCACAACTGATATGCCCCTGATCCATATGTTGCAATGATAACAAAAGGGCCCAACCAATTAAGTTTGAACTTGCCTTTCTTTTCCCGATCTTGTTGATTTTGAGGGTTTTCTCTGAGAACCAAATCACCTACCTAAAAATTTTGTGGTTTGAATCTGTGATTGTAGCTATGGGACATAATTTGTTGATATCTCTTTAGGTGATTAATTGCAGTTTGACATCGTTCATCAAGTAGTTCTAGCTCTTGCAATCTTGATACTCGATAATCTTCATCATTGATTAACCCTTTGGGTGATACTCAAAGTGAAGGAATCTCAACTTCCAGTGGTAGAATAGCTTATGCTCCATAGACCAAAGCATAAGGAGTAGCTCTTGTGGGTGTGTGAATACTTGTTCTATAGGCCCATAACACTGGATTTAATTGGACATGCCAATCACAACCTGCTTCATTCACTGTTTTCTTCAAAATCTTTAGAATTGTTTTGTTTGAAGCTTCGGCTTGACCATTATCTTGTGGATAATAAGGTGTAGAGAACCTGTGTTGGATGTGAAATATTTCACATAGTTCATCAACATCCTAATTTTTAAAGGGTCTACCATTATCTGTGATAATGGAGTTAGGAATGCCATATCTTCAAATGATATAATTTAAGATGAATGAAGATATTTTTTTGCTCATAATAGTTGTTAGAGGAACAACTGCAATCCACTTAGTGAAATACTTAGTGGTTGTAATGATAAATTTATGTCCATTTGAAGATGATGGATGTATCTTGCCAACCAAGTCTAATCCCCACTAATCCAAAGGCCATGTTGTGGTGAAGGGTTGTAATTCCTGAGCAGGAGCGTGAATGAGATTCCCATGAATCTGAAATTTTGCACATTTCTTCACAAAGGTGAATGATTCTTTCTCCATGGTTGGCCAGTAGTACCCTAATCTTACAAGTTTCTTTGCTAAGGTTTGTCCACTTGAATGTGTCCCACAAATTCCACCATGTACTTCTTGTAAGGCCTTTTCCAATTCATCATGTTCAAGACATCTAAGGAGGGTGCCATCCAGACCAGGCCAGTATAAGAAGTCAGCAATTAAGGTGTAACAGGATGATTGATGAATGAAATTTCTTTTCTGATTCCTAGATAAGCCTAAAGGTAAAGTAGTGTCTTTTAGGTAAGTGTAAATTTGACCATATAAGGAAGAGTCAGAACTTGTTAGATGGAAAATGATTTGAGTTTGAGGGTTGCCATGAGAGGGAGAAAACAATTATTCCACCAGGAAATCATACCATTTTTTATTCTCTATCAACTGGAGTAGAGAGGCGATTGTAGCCATAGCGTCTGCTACTTTATTATCAATGTGCTGAATCTATATGAACTTGATATTAACAAAGTATTTATTGAAATCTTCCACCATTCTTTTGTAAGGTATCAACTTTTCATCTTTAGTGTGATATTCGTCTTTGATTTGGTTTATAGCAAGTTGTGAATCACCAAAAACTTGAAGTTCTATGATTTTCCAGTGTACTGTAATTCTTATGTTGATTATCAATGCCTCATACTCAACTATGTTGTTTGTGCAAGGAAACATTATCCGGTAAGATTTTGGGATTGTATATCCTTGAGGTGTAATAAAAATAATTCCTACTCCTGAACCATGTTGAGTGTAAGAAACATCAAAGTATAGTGACCATGACTGCTAGATATCTGCTGTGAACACGTTGGCATCAGGAAAATCAACATGTGTTGGGTGTTCTGCTAGTATTGGTGCTTCTGTTAATTGATCTGCAATTGCTTGTCCCTTTATAGCTTTTTGATCCATATAATGAATATCAAATTTTCTTAGGATCATAACCCATTTAGCCAACCTGCCAGTTAAGGTTGCCTTACTTAGAAGATATTTGAGTGAGTCAATCTTAGCCACAAGTTTTACTATATGAGTTAGTATGTAGTGTCACAATTTTTGAGAAATGAACACCACTGCTAAACAAGATTTTTCAATGAAGGTATAATTTAGCTCGTGACTTGTTAAGGTTCGGTTGATGTAATAAATGGCTCGTTCTTTTCTTGAGTTGTCTTCTTGTGCCAATAATGCTCCTAAAGACACTTCTGCGGCAAAAATATATAATATGAGAGGCGCACCTTGTACTAGTGGGATCACCAGTGGTGGATTCATGAGATACTACTTTATCTGATCAAATGTTGCTTCACATTTGTACTCCCACTTGAATGGAAAATTCTTGTGTAAGAGATGTGTAAATGGTAAACTTTTATTTTCCAGTTGAGCAATGAATCTTTGAATGGATTGTAATCGTCCCTACAAAGAGTGTAGTTGACTAATATTCCTTGGTGGTGGCATATCAAGAATTGCTTGTACCTTAGCTGGATCCACTTCAATTCCCTTTTCTGACACAATGTATCCTAATAACTTTCCAGATTTCACTCCAAAGACACATTTCTTTGGATTAAGTACTACTTTGAATTGTTCCATTCTTTTGAAAATTTTAGATAAGATATCGATGTGTCCTTCTCTAGTGTTAGATTTGGAAAGAAGATCATCAACATAATCCTCCATGAATGTATGCATCATATCATGAAAAATTGTTGTCATTGCTCGTTGGTATGTAGCTCCTGCAGTTTTTAATCCAAATGGCATTACGTTCCAGTAATAGGTACCCCAAGGACATGTGAATGTTGCTTTATCCTGATCTTTTGGTGCAATCTTTATCTGGTTGTATCCTTAAAATCCATCCATTAATGAGTACATTGCATGTCCAACAATTAAATCAACAATCATATCAATGTTTAGTAAGGGGAAGTCATCTTTGGGACATGCTTTGTTCAAATCCCTAAAATATGTGCAAATTCTAATCCTTCCGTCTAGATTTGAAATGGGCATGATACTGGAGATCCATTCTGCATAGTCCATGGATCAGATGAATCCAACATCTAATTTTTCTTTAATTCCTCTTTAACCAACAATGCAACATGTGGATGCATTTTTCTGAGTTTTTGTTTTGCAGGCTTTGCCCCCGGTGTAATAGACAAATGATGCATGATGAGATCTGGATCCAATCTAGGCATATTTCTGTAGGACCATGCAAAACTAATTTTATTATCTTTGAGAAATTTTGTGAATCTAGGTACTTCTTCATTTGTTAGAGATGCAACCTGTTGATGGTTAAAATGACACAAACAACATTAAAACAGAATATTTCTACTCTATTTCTCCTGAAAAAGAAAGACAACATGTAGTAGCCTAACTCCCAAGGTCCTGGTAGTTGGTTCTCAACTATCTGGTGTCACTCAATTGGTTCATGCAACTATAATGTTCAAGAGGCCTGTGCTGGTAATAAAAGCTTCAAGCAATGACTCTTTTTATCAAAGTAGTTCTTGTAAATCAATGGGTTTTTAAATTAAAGAAAAAGATAGAACAAAGGGGTAAACCAGTAAGTATGAACCAAATTTATCTAGTATCTAAACATATACCTTCAACAATGAATGTTTCCTAACAAATCATCAAACCATAAGATGACACAATCCATAGCATAATCTATACCACTGCATACATTTTAGGTGCTTAATTAACTTTGCAATTACTCTTCACAAATATTTCAAGGGTTTCAAGACAACACACATTCATTCATCATTAAGGTTATAGATCAACAGACCTTTTAATAACTTCAACTCAATGACAATCTAACAAGATAATCCTTAAATCTGGTTTCTTCTAATGATTTTCACCACATAAGAAACTATCATGCTACAACACAATCATGAGCATTCAAATGGATTATAACTTATCAGCCTTATCAAACAAACAATTTAATTCTAAATACCATATTTTGAGAAAACCTATAATTCTATTAACTGTAAAAGATCAAGTACAATGTATCTCTGTAAAATCACTATAAAATTCTATCTCCTAGCATTAGGTAAGCCAATCCAATTCTCAATTAGCTAACCTTTACAATATGATACCCATCAGGTATTTATAGATATACAAAAGTTTGAACTTCACTTCTATTTTAGGCTTTCCACCTTTTTAGGAACAACAACTTTCTTGGAAACTCAGATCAATTTGATCTTGAGTTCTTACATTAGACGTTCAGTTTAACTAAAAATAGAAGATAGAAGAAAAGAAAAGAAGTCATGCACCCCCAAGACTGTCAACGTTGTATGCATGCAACATGCAAGGAAGGAGAACATCATGCATACAAGATTTCATGCATGTGAAGCCGGATCCGCAATGAACTCATCATAACTGGTGAAGACTTGTTGTAATGTATCCATTTCTAGCCCATCAACCCAACTATCCTCAAATTTAATCCAATCCAACTTTGCTGCAACAAATTCTTTCATACTCTTTATTTTCATCAATTCTCTACCTGCAGCTCTTATCTCTTCTTTGACTTCTACAAGATGATCTATTACCAAGTCTTCTCCATCATCCTTCTCCTGCATGAGTCCTTTAAATATTTCATTCAATTTCTCTCTAACCTAACTCAAAGGCATGCCATCTTTTGTCATCACATTCACATCTACAATTATGGCCATGACTGCTTCCAACTCTTCCAACTGTTTAGTTAAATTATTAACTGCTTCCAGAACCTCATCCTTGTGCTTGCTCAAAAATTCAGTCCTAAACTTGAGTATGTGAGAAGTTTTCTCCACAAAGTCTTTATTATCATCCTCAAGTATAGATTGTTCTAGAAGAGTAGTTAGAGGAAATGTATTTAATTTTTCTAACTGTTCACTATACTCCTTATACTCTTCTTCTTGTTTTTTTGACGCCTCAATGTATTGATGCATCTCTTTCATTACTTCTTCTGCCTCCTTGTAGGCTTCAAATCCTTTTGCTAAAACCTCACCTACCTCGCGGTTCAATTTGTCTACCATCTCCGCCTTACCTCTAACTTGCACCAAATCATCTACCTCCTTTTTGCTTAACAAAATAGGAGTCTCAATGGTTGCAACTTGTTGTGACCTTCGAGAGGAGACACTCTTCAAGAATGAATGCAACTGATCCAATTGAGATCTAAGCTCATCTTTATTTTTCTTGTCCTTAATCATTCTTGATTTAGTTGTTGAAGCCACTACATCAATCAAATCCATTTGTTGATTCTTGGTGGGTCTTCCCAAATTGACTGTACTTAGCTGATAGTCTGTTAGCTGCATATTCCCTACCTCCTTTTCTATCATAGGCATGGCACATTCAGCAACTATCTCCCCTTTATCTGTGAGTCTGGTAGAATGTAAGATTTTAGCCTTCTTCTTAGGCCTTTCTTGTTCAATCCCTTTCATCATGTCTTCCCAATTAAGAGGTTGAGGAGGTGTTCTTGCTCTCTTCTGCAGGTCTAACTTCAACCAAATAGGAGCACTTGGAGTAGTAGTCATCATAGAGGAAGAGGGAGCAACAACTGTAGAAGGTGGCTGCATACTCACTTGAGATTGGGATTCAACCCCTGCTTTCTCTTGTTGTTCTTGTAGTATATGCATTTGCACAAGTCTTTCAGCCTCTTCTTTGTCCTTCTGTTCTTGTATTTTCTTATCTTCCTCTTCTTTTCTCAACCTCTCTTCCTCCAACTAATTTTTCTCTACTCTTTCCTTTTCCAACCTTTCCTTTTCTAATTCTTCTTTCTCTATTCTTTCTCTTTCTATAGCTTCCCTTTCCACTTTCTCTTTTTCTAAGGCCTCTAGTCTTTCCCTTTCTAACCTTTTGGCCTCCAAGATCTTAAGTTTTTCAGCTTTGGCTTCTTCTTCTTGTTGTTTCCTAATCAGCTCTTCGACCTCTTTTTCCTTCCTTATCTTTTCTGCTCCTTCCTCTTTTTGTCGAGCCTCTTCTGCAAGTTTCAACCTAGCAACCAGGATTTCCTTTCCCTCCGACTTCTTGCTTTCTCCTCCTCAAGATCATGGATCTTTTGTATCAACTCTAACTTGTCATTTTTTCTTTAACTTTAAGCTCATATTCCCGTTGCCTCCTTTGCTTCTCTACTTCATCAGATACTGCCTCAATTTCAACTTGTTTTGACTATAATTGTTGCCAGTGAAATAAAGCATCAACTTGTAACTTTGCATCCATTTTTTTTTGTTTCTCTGCTGCAGCCCTTTCATTAGAATCTCTTGTAGCATCTTCAAACATTTTACATTGCTCTTCTTGTGTTAGAATCTGCTCAATAGTATTCTCTAGAGGCATGTTCTCTTGCAAATACTTCTCTAACAGAGTTTCATCTGAATTTGTATCAATTTCTAGAACTTCTTCCTCTACTTCTTTTCCGTTAGCAGTTTCATCCATGCCATAAAGTGCTCCTTCCTAAACTTCTTTGCTCCTTTTCCTTGTTAGTGGGACTTGTGCGGATGACTCACCCAATTTAGGTGTAGAAATAGCAGATCCTATTGGAATATCTCCTTCTGGTGCTCCTTCTTCATCCTCTACCACCTCAAGTTCTATTTCTTCAACATCCGGAGGAAGGAATTCTAATGGCTCCTTAGGAGGTGTCTTCCTCTTGATTCTCTTATATCATTTGCCCTTTTTAAGAACAGGTTCTTGGGGAGCTTGAGCTCTCATCATTAACCATTGTATACTCCTATCCAAGATTGTCCTTCCAATCTTGTTGATGTCAATTGTCTCTTCAGCATCCCAGTCAATTGGATCCAAGCTCTTGGTGCCAATGTTCAAAGCTTCATATGAAGGATCCAATACAATTCCATCATCCACTAACGTGTCAGGAATATTTTCTTTAACACCGAACTCTGCCATAAGTGCAACTGATAATCTTTCATAATTCTTCTTCCTCAAATCATATTCATCTTGTTGATCACTCCAAAAATCTTCTAACAAGTTGAAATGCCTAGTGAATACTGAAGGCAATAAAGCATACATCTTCTTCTTTGGATCAAAATACTTGTGAGTTGTATACAATCCCAATTTAAATTGTATCAACTCATTACAAACCACCTTTGCTCCCTTCAAATGTTGACAGCTATATTCCCCCAACTTCATGGGAAACTTATGACATCTAGTCTTGTGCTTGATCCTGAACCGATCATTAACTCTAATGGATTGATATACAAACTCCATTAACACTATCCTATTACTGCAACACGTTGGAAGTAAATGTGGATGGCCTTCAAAACAAAATAACCTAAAGTATGTAAATTTGGGGTATTGGATATACCAACTCCCCCATTCAGCAATGAATGCCATGGCTTCCTGACTTAACTGGTATCCTACATATCCATTCAACTGATTGATGACCACATATAAAAATGCATCATTGACCCTTCTGAAATGAGTCTCAACAACCTAAAGAGATAATTGATCATAGTGCTCCCATACCTTCTTTTTCCCATCCAAGGCTCCCATTATACCCACTCTATTTAATCCTAGGAAAATCCCCAATCTTGTTGCAGCATAAACCACAAAAGAAGTCATGAAGAAAGATTTAGTCTATCTAATCCTTCTGAGCTAATCATCTATGGCATCAGAAACAATCATTGACCAATCAAATTGATAGTCACCTTGTAAGATTACTTGAATGAAATGAAACATCCATTCTTTGAAGTGGAAGGCATCCCTCTTCCCAAACACTCTAGACATCATCAATATTAAATCAAATATCTCCTTCTTGAAATCTGTTCTTTTAGGTTGATCTACAAGTTTGCTCAAGGATTTCTTCTTTGTTCTTAACCATTTTTTGTTTAAGTGAGACTTATTGGAGTCTTTATGCTTGCTATATTTCTCCAATGCCTCTGCTTCAGTTAGCTGCACCAAGTTCTTGGGATCAAGAACATTAAATATACTTTGGAACTTTTGAGGAGTAAGATCAATAATCACATTATTTTGTGAATCCATGCATAGTCTTATAGCAGGATTGTAAGTACTGGCGACTATTAATATCAACTCCAGACATTGAACTGATAGAGGGAACACAGTGATATGTGCAAGACCAGAGTCAAAAATCCTTTGTGTTCTCCCTATCAAGTTTTCTCATTCTGCAAAGGTCTCTTCATGTAATTCTTCAAAGCTATACTGGCCCGAATTGGTATCCATAATATCTGACCAGTCTGATTCCACCTTGCTCACTTTCACCACCAGATTCCTATGATCATACCTCAATGTATAAGGCAGTTGTTTTGGCTTCACCTTCTTTATTTTTTGTTTTGTCTTTGATGTTCCAGCCTATTGATTCCTCTGAGTAGCCTCCCCTGATGTTCCTGACATCTTTCAATTTTCCTGTAAGAAAACCTCTAATTAGATCTTTAGATATCATCATAAAACATGCTTTTAAAACATACCTATTACACATACATCAGAGTCAGAACCAAACAGAAACTCAAAACAATCTATTTTACAACACTGCTGGACTCGAAGCCAAAATCGATATAGAAATTTCTCTAGTAATGAACGGGCTCGGAGTCAAAATCGGGGAGGTTATCGAAACCAGGATCAGAATAAAAAACGGATTTGGTTTTCTTTGAATTTTCAATTTTCATATTCTATTTCCATTCCGCCTCTACTTCTGCCTTGGTCATCTTTATTTTGAAAGAAGATTTTTCTCATTATGCGTGGAGCCGGATACGGGATAGAAATGGAATCGATAACCTTTCCAAAACCTAATTCTCAAGTTCAAAACAGATTCCTATCCCGCCTCCGCCCAGATTCACCATGACATCATCAATGATTTTATCGATTTAACTCCTAACTTGATGACTAAAACCAAGGTCATATTAGATGCAAAGAAAAAGGCTTTAAAATATTAAACTCATATGACCATGAGGAACAACTGAATCCTAAGATATCATATTTTAATCATTTTTTAAAGTGATTACAGAGACCAATGAAACCCTAATCTAATAAACATGATAAAAACTAGGGCATAGATTTTAAACCTTGCCATTTTACCAGACCGTCAAACATGACAAAACCCTAAGTAAAACGATGCAACAATTTTACCCTAACTCACTGTAAAATCTATAATCTACCTCACTATAGATTTCTAATCTAGCTAACCACCATTTAAAAACCTAAACTTAAATCAACTCACTGTAAATCCAAAATAGCACGACGCAATCACAACTAAAGCATGAAAGTGATCGTGCCCTAAAATAGAAAGAAACAACATGACAGTACAAGAAAACAAAGATTAAAGTAAGATAAAGAAGATCAAACAAGAACCTGCTCATTCAATCATATCGATAATCATAGATTTTCCTTAAAAAAAAATGATTGAACACACGAGCAGATATAAAGTAAAACACAACAATCACAACCATAAATCAACAAAGAACAACAAAGATAAGAAACCTACCTCAAACGCAAACAAACCCGAGCTAACTTTCTGAATTGATTCACACACAATATCCCTTCTCTATCTTGATCAATTTTCTCAAGCGAACTCTGCTATTGCTCTTTCGTGCTTTTAGATCTTTAACAATAACAATAATGATCGGTTTGACCCTTAATAAAGGTAAATATGTGAATTTCTACCTATACCAGCAACCACCATTAATGCATTAAAGCGTAGTAAAGCTGAAGTAGGAACTGTAAGAGAATGAACACTCATCTATGGTGCAACTTCAATCAAAAAGTCAATGACCCAAAACAGTGGGGGCAGAACTGAAATAGAAACTGATTCAAAACCTTTTGAGAAATTTCCAAAATTCATTCCAATTCCAGTTTCGGTTCCGCCAACTAAACATAAAACAAAACAAAACACAACAAGGAAAAAAAAATACCAACATGAAAAAACTAAACAAAAAGACAAGACCAAAACCAAAAGTCAAAATAGCAGAGGCGGGGGAGGAATCGACTATGATCTTGCAATTTTCAGTAAAAACTAAGTTAACACCCATTCTAGCTCTGGTTCTGCTGAAGACAAAACAAAAGATATAAACAAAAAGACTATCAGGATGGAAACCAAAACAAGTTTCATAGGAACATTCAGAACCCGATTATGTTCCGGTTTCGATTCCGACAGAGAAACCAAAGAAAAAACAAGTATTGGCAAAACTAGACTCCAAACTTTGTTTCCAAAAACAACTAAGTACAAAAATCACAAAGGGGGACCCATTTTGACCAAGGCAAAAGATGGGGTGGTTATGCAAGGCATAACACAACCAATTGCAAAACTTTATTCTTTTCTATAGTACCTATATTGAGTGCCTTTGCTGGTTCGATTAGAATGGAAGATCTTTCCTGATAATGCTCCGGAAGAGTGTCAAGTTTCCCATCCTCTAGCGCCTCTGAAAGGTTTTCACCATTGGATACACTTTTTATTTTTCTCTTTTCTTGATCTAATAATGCCTTTGTTAGGTTTTCACCATTAGATCTTCCTTTTATTTTTCTTTTTTCTTGATCTAATACTGCCTTTGTTAGGTTTTCACCATTAGATCTTTCTTTTATATTATTTATTTCATAGCTGAGAAACTTGGCACTTTCTTGTTGAAAACTTTGATCTTGCGATTCCCTGGTGGAACTTGTTTTAGGATGGGATGAACAAAGAAAGTTTATTATGGTTTCATCATTTGGAAAAGTTGGAACATCAATGGGTGTGACTTGTTCCCAATCAATGAGTTCGGGATGAACCAAAGGTAATGGATCATTAGGATGAGTAGGGTCATTGGCCATTAGGGTCATGATGTTATTGTCAACGTCATTATGGGAGAAGTCTAAGATGGTATCTTCCTCAAAATGATCTATCTCACTTTGAATCAAATTGGTCTCACTAGAGTCATGATCACTTTGTAAGACGTAATCAAGTGAAGGTCTTGTGCTTTCCCCTTGTAAGAATGCAGGTGAGAATTTGTGTATGACATCCACCCTTTTCTTTGAGATGAAAGTATCGTCAGAGAAGTCATCCCATTCATATTCATTTGAGTCTATTTTAGAATTATCTGCTTGAATTCTCAAAATTGATTCAACTAACTCCTCATTAGATGGCCTTTGTGTTACTTTTTCCTTAGTATCTTCACCATATCCTAACCCGGTCTTATCTTTTAGGTGCATTGTTTTTAATTGGACAGGTTCAACAATACCCTCTTTCCTTTTACCTAGAGGGCCATTTCCTTCATAACCCATTTGTTGCATGATAGCATAACCCTTTCCATATTGTTTTGTGGGTAACTTGATATGTTCTACAAATTCTTCTTCATCTTTATAGAGCCAATCAAGAATAGCTCTATATTCTACTTCAGTTTCTTTGATAAATATCCCATTAAACTTGGTGATGGGGGCTGAAGTTGAGGCTAAAACTATTGCAGCCTGTTGTGTAGATGTTGATGGTTGACCATGGGATCTTGGAGATAGGGGTAGATTAGAGAGAGATAAAGAATATTCTCCCACCCCATTATCTTTGATTTTTAACTTGGTGCCAAAATTGCTTATCATTTCTTGTGCTTGTTCTTTGTATTTGGAGGTAGAGATGGCCAAGGCCTCTCTATTATGTGGGACGAGTGTGTCCTGAGTTGCTCTTAGGTTAGAACAAGTTTGACTGCTAATGTGATCAACGGGTATTGTTACTTCCTATCCATCATATGGAAACTTCAAACATTGATGATAAGTAGATGGAACAGCTTGCATGTCATGGATCCATGGATGACCCAATAGTATGTTATAGGTTAGATCCTGATTGAGAACCTAACAAAAGGTATTCTTCAGAATAGGTCCCACTCTGATTGGTAGCATGATGAGACCTTTGGAAGTCCTTTCCTCATCATCATAGGCCTTGATTGTAATTTTCCTCCATGGATCTATAGAGTCAGCTAAATATCCCAAAGCTAGGACCAATTTTAAAGTACAAATGTTTAATCTGGCTCCCCCACCTATGAGAACATGTCTAATGCGGGCTTTGTGAACCATGACTTCTAAATAGAGTGATTTATTATGCGGATGGGTTATGGATGAATCATATTTTTCAAAAAAAGATAAAAAAGTGTAGGAGGACAAGTGTCCCACCATGGCTTGAAATTTATTGATATCCAAATTAGGGGATACAGTTGTATCAACAAGGGCCTTTTCCAAAATTTCCTTATGTGTAGGTGATAACTTTAAAATTTCCAAGATAGAAATTTGGGCTGATGTTTTTTGCAGTTGATCAACCAAATTGTATTGACTTCGAGGGGGAATTGCTGCTTTAGATTAGCTTCCTTTGACAATGATTTTGGCTTGTCCCCTTGTTGTAGCATTGACCTCTCGATATTCTTGCTTACCTTTGATTTAGATAGCATTGATTTGAGAATTGTCAATATAGGTATGATTGATAATGATGTCATGGATGTTATTAACATTCTTGCCCTTGTCACCCGAGGATTCCCCTTTTTGATAATTAGGGAGTGGATTCTTGAGTGCTTGATGGTCACTATTGGCATTATGTCCCTCAACCGTGATGGTATGATTATCAATCAAATCTTGAACAATATTCTTTAACCCTTGGCAATTGTTTGTCTTATGACCTTTGCACCTATGATAATCACAGAAGTTTGAGTCATTCCACGATGGTGGTTTAACTCGAGGCTCATAGTCTCTTTGTGGTGGAAATGTAATATCATTTTCATTCAATAATTCTTTGAGAATGGATTCCAAAGATTGGCCCAGGGGAGTGAAACTCCGTCGACTCAAAAAATATGATGATTTGGGCATGTTTGAGTTTTGATTATTGCCAAAATTATTTCCACGATTGTTAGTTGTGTTTCCTTGATTGGAAACATTACCTTGGGTGCTATAATTTCCAGTATTATTGCTACGTTGAACACCTGACACATTAAATATGGTAGGCTTTGTATTCACGCTATTAGCACCTACTACCCCATCATTCACAACATTTTTATTTCGAGTCCAAAATCGTGACTTGTCATTGTTATTATTATGGTTGTTGTTGTTGTTGTTGTATGAATTTGAACTCTCTTTATTGATTTTTAGAACTCCACGCTTGATCAACGAACCTTCGATAGTAATTGTGTTTTCAATCAATTTTTCAAATGATTGAGGATAGTGAAGGTTTAGTCTATAACTCATTTCTTGATTAAGACTATCGATAAAGATCTCCATCTTTTCCTTTTTAGGAACAGGACAAGAGTATCTAGCAAACACCCTTCTCCACCTTTACAAAAATGTAGTGAAAGATTCCCCTACTTTCTATTTTACCTTACAAATATCAAGCATGGTTATTTGGTGTTGGATGTTGTAAGAATATTGTGATATAAACTTATTTATCAACTCTTCAAAGGTTTTAATGGGGGGAATGATCTTTGAAAGCCACTCCATGGATTGTCCACCCAGACTTCATGGAAACAACCACATTAAGTAGGTATCATCATGAGAAAATAATAAGCTCATATTTCAAAAATCCTTTACATGCTCAATGGGGTCAGTTTTCCCATTATACCTATCAAACTTAGGGATTTCGCAATGTTTTGGAAAAGGAATCATTTGAAGACTCCTATCGAATGGATAAGGACATATTTCCTCCAAAACATACTTCTTTGTTGCTCCCCCTTGCATTTCTTTTATTTTCCCTTGTAATTCCTTGATCTATTGAGTAAGGGCACTAAAATCATTAAGAGGAGTTTCAGGATTTTCTTTAATCCTTCTATGTCAAAATCAACAAGTAACTTAGCTCCTTGATTAGCTAAAGAAAGAAAGTATCTTTCCTTGTTTCGTTCTAAAATCCTTTCCATAAGAGTATGGAATTGAGGATCCTACTCTGCTTCTTGAAGTTTTTCTTCTATTAACTCTTCAGTATTTGAATTGTTAAAGAGGTTTTCCTCCATCTCACTATTACCACTCATTTTTCTCACTGTATTTTCATCTTTTTCAATGTACTTTTGAGATCTCGTGATAACAGGCATAAGATTTTCTCAAATTCTACTAACTTTGATCAAAGGAATGAAATAGTGCAATGGTGATGGATATGAAAGTCAGGATAGAATGAAGATTCTATGACTTAAAAGATTTTTAATCTTTAGCTCGTGATTCCCTGATTGAAAGGATGAAAATCCTGTTTGCGGGAATTAAATGAAATATCAAAAATAAAGATGATTTTTCACTTTGTGAACTTTGATCTTAGCTTTGTAGAAAGATGGATTGGATGAATGCCTAATGTGCTTGAGTTCTCTATTGCAGAATTTGATTTGGACGAGCAGTGTACGTGATTGCAGGTTGGGGAATATAAAAGGAATGAATATGCTGACTGTGGTTATGCCTTTGAGAAAGGGCTCTTCTTTGAAAGAAAGCTCTTGAGTATAAGGGTTCTACAACATAATCATCAGTGAAACCTCTAATATAGTCATGATATCGATGAATAAAGGTTTTGTGTTCAAGCAGGACCCTTCGACTTTGATATAGAAATTTCCTCTTCTTCAATATCTTCTTATAACTCTGAGACTTCTTGGACTTTCTAATCTTTCTTTCTAGGGACTTCTTAGCAAAGGTTTTATACTTCCAAACTCTGAGCATGGGAAAGACTAGACCGATAATTCTTGATTTCTGAATATCAAAAAATTACCTAGGCTCGATAAATAGATGCCCCAAAACAGAGACTGAATGTGGCAAAATAGAGCACAGATGTGCTGAAACAGAGCACAGATGCATTGAAATAGAACACAGATGTGCCGAAATAAAGCATAAATGCACTGAAACAGAGCGTCAATGTGCCGAAACAAAGTGTTAATGTGCCGAAACAGACCTGGGATGCGCTAGATTACCTTTGAGACAGAAATGTTTTGGCAATTTGATATTAATTTTTTGTTTTGTTTTGGATGATCTTAATCTGATTTAAATGTGAAAAACAAAGCATAGAGAAGCAGAAAGTTATTTTGTTAATCCTAAAATCTAAACAAAGAGAGTATGTTCTTGATATTTTCACAGGTTTTAAACAAGATAAGCACTTCAGTCAGACTCACTCTTAATTTGTCAAATAGGTCATGATAGTAACCACAACCCACAACTTAAAATCATGTCGACTCACATAACCATGTCACCCCCTAGAGGGTGCCCATGTTTTTGTCTTTTCCAGGTGTGTACTCAAGGTGACGGAAGTGGATACTGAATCCCCTGAGCAAACAATTCGTGGTGATTATATGGTGAGTGTCTTGGGGGTAGATTCTTCCCTCCCCTTGTACCGTGATTAAGATGATGTTTGGATACTGACACAGTTGGCCTTCTACACTATGGTTTTTAGTAAGGATATTCGTTCAGTGTGGCAAATAGATATACTCCCTCGAGAGACCTCCCAACCTTTAGAAAAAAGGTTTTGGGGATGGTTATCCTATGCACTACTATCAAGCTAGATTTTCATCAACAACTTGCGTTTGATTAAAGTGGGTTGGAAACCTTGGGTTTAGGTTTTCCCACTTAGGTCATTCCTCTTGGGTGAGTACTTTTTCCCACAAGAGCAGGCCTTGTAAAGGATGTAATAAAACATTAAATTCCAGAAAATAAAAGGTAAGTCTGGTGTTCTGATCACCTAGGTAAGGGGAGAGCATAAACCTATTACCCACAATCACAACAAATAATAATAGTTCAATTTTAAATCCCAAATTGACAATTCTCTACACTAAGTGAAGATGTTGCTTCACCAAAAACATGGGATTCATTTTAACCAAAAGAAAATTTATGTTTGGTGACTATCCTAGGATTGGTTAATTAAAATTTAAATGTCTACCTTGGGATTGTTTCATTCCATTAAAATAAAATTTGAAAAATCTTGTCCGCGGATGGCGTCTAAATCAGAATTAAAATTTTTTACAACTGTATGCGCCGAAACAGGTCGTCTATGCGCTGAAATAGGCCATGGATGCACCTAAAAATCTCACAGGAATGCACCAAAACAGAGTGTCTATGCGCCGAAACAGTTAATGTATGCGCCGAAAGATCTCATCAATGCATTGAAATAGTCTTCGTATGCGCCGAACCAAGACTCATATGCGCCCAAACATGATTTTAGTCTGTCACCTGCCAGAAAAAATATGCAAAAAAAGAAATATTAAATGCGGGGAATGGCCCCACTGTGGGCGCCATAAATGTGTATGTTAGAATGTGTAAATCAAAATGAATCTAATCTAATACACCAATGAAACATTAGATTAAAGAAACTAAATTAAAGAAAGCAAAACACAAACTCTAAACACAAGTAGCTTCCTCAAATTCGTCTCATTGTCCTCTATCTCCAAGGATTCATTTCAAGATGTTGGCTCTCAGTTGTTTTAAACAACAATTTGTAAAATGGCAGCTTGAGAGAATGAGATTAATGAAAATGCATGTGCATTGCTAATATGCTTTAAGCTATGAAATTGAAATGCTAATTTAAATGCTAAAAATGCTTTATGAAACTAGAATGCGACTATAATAACTACTTATGAAAATCTGGAATTCGAGGTCCTTTTCAACTCATAAGAGGGTTGTATTTATAGATTTTTGAAGGCAAGAATTCAATTGGCCAAAATCAACGGTTGAGTTCAAACCTGTTAAAATGAACAGTGAGAGATCGAGAATTTGAAAAGAAGATGGAAGTTTAAGAGACAGATGGAAAATGAAGAGACAAATGAAAGGTGTCCTTATTAATTTAAATAAATAAATATTTAATTATGTGAGAGAAATATGAAAAGGTCTTTTAATTAAATATTGAAAATATTTAATTATGTGAGAAGAGTGAAGAATTTAGAAAGTTTTTTAATTAAATATTGAAAATATTTAATTAAATGTGAAATGAAGAATATCATTTAAATTTAGAATTTAAATTTGTGATAATTAATATAAATAAATTATGAAATCTATTTAATTAGTTAAGAGGAAGATAACATTAATTAAATAAACTTTATTTATTTAATTAAATTAGATGAATTGGAAAAATGAACAATATAAATAAATAATTAAATTTATTTATATGTAGATGACTTAAGAATATTAATTAAATAATCCATATTTAATAAATTAACAGGTTTGATTAACCATGACCGTTTTTAGATGTGTATGGCTCCATTTTCATATTATTCATATGTTCATTCCCTCCATCTGTCATCGCCTTAATTTTTCATGGCTTTTCTTGGTCTACTTTGCCAAAGATACTCTGGCACTCATCCCCAATAGGAGCCACTGTTAGAACCCAAAATTTCCATAAAAAATCCTAGGGTTTTCCTATTATTTTCCATAAATTTCCATCAGAACCCTAAGGTATTTTATCTATTCATGCCTTATAATTTCACTATATTTCCCATAAAAGTCATTATCCGCCCTCACATATTCCCCCCATTTAATTCCATTATATTTCATTACCTTTCAAAAAAATAAAAAATCACCACTTTTTATAAAGCTAAAATAACTTACTCCGCAGCTTTAATATTTACTTTTTATGTCTTACCACTTTACCACAGCCTCCCATTAGGGGGCTCGCGGTATGGCGGTAGTGGTTCGGGAGAAGGCATAAAGTGCTTACAGCCACACTGCACGCAGTCAAAACATTGACCGCGGTATCGCGGTGGGCATTAAGTGACAGTGGAGTTTTGCGGTCAGAAGAGCCGCCGTGGTACCGTGGCCATTAAAATAGTGACCGCGGTGACTATGGTAATAGTCAGGGAGTGAATGGGTAGTGGTCGACAGACAGTCACAATGCAACCGCGGATGGTCACCGAGGAGTTTGCGGTAGCACGGTAGGAACAAATGCAACTAGTGATGGAGACTTGAATGGCGGAGACAGAGGTAGTGAGTTAACGGTGAAGTGGTTATCGTGATACCGCAGCTAGCTTGAGGGATGACCACGGTAGAGCGGTAACAGTTGGGAGAAGACCTTGACGATTAAGACCACCATACCACTAGGTAGAAAGATAACAACCGCGGTATAGTGGTAATCACAATAAAGGTCGCAGGGAAATAAAATATAAGGAGCGGATAAAGTGAAATAAAGGCGGGAAAGAATATAAAATAGAAAAATCAAAAGCACGACTATAGTTAAACTAGCAATCACACCTTGGTGTGCAATGGGTATGTCGAAGAGGTATGAAAAGTTAATTAGGGGGAAATGTTTTAGTTTTTTTTGCATGCATTTGTGCAATATATAAGATCAAATTGGTTGGTCATTTAAGAAATTATTTTGTTGATATATTATTATTAATATATCTATTACTATTTTTTATAATATTATATTATTACTATTAATTTAGTTTTTATTATATATTTTTTAATTATTTTTATACATTTACTATTATATTATTATTATTTTATAAATATATCAAGTTTGCATTATGTTACATTATTATTATATTAATAAATGATTGGATTAGGTATTATATATTGTTAGTATTATATTATTATTGTTATTTGTTTTTATAATATAATAATATTTTTATATTATGATTTTTTTGTTCTATATTTACTATTATAGTGCTATATTTGTATTAATACATTACTATTACTATTAATAATATATTATTAGTATTTAAATTATTATATTATTCATAATATTGTATTATTACTTTGATATTACTATTATATTATTCTACTATTATAATATTCTATTATTCTTATTATTATAACATTATTATTCTTATTATATCATTTTATTTTTGAAATATTATACTTAGTAAATTATATTTATCCTTAATATTATATTATTAATAAAATATGATTAATTGTAGTATTAAATTATTAAATTATTGTTTTATTATTATACTAATGTTATTATGTTATATTATATTAATTTATTATATATTTATTATTATTATATTATGTATATTATATTATTATTATATTATATTATATTATATTTTTATTATATTATACTATATTATATTATATTATTATTATATTATATTATATTATATTATTATTATATTATAAATACTATTGACGAATTTTTAGGAAAAGTGGAAATTAACTATTATTTTGCCTATTTTTTAGAAAGCTGAACTATTATTTTACCTTTTTTTAAGAAATTAAGCTAAAAATAATGACATACACATAGGTGCACCCTCAACCCTCAACCCTTAAACCCTAATCAGTCAACCCCTCTATAATATTAATCCCTCAACCCTTAACCCTTACCCCTCAAACCTTAAACCCTAATCCCTCAACCCCTATACCCTCTTAATCACTGTGAGAGGGAGAGGGTATAGGAGGGGGAGACTTGACAAAGAGAGAGAGGAAGATGGGGTAGGACAAAGATACTTGAGAGAGAGAAAGAGGGAGATAGGGTGGGAAGGAGAGACATTAGAGAGAGGGAGAGAGAAAAAGTGGGAGAGAGATAGAGGGAGTGAGAGAGAGAGAGGGAGGGAGAGGGGGTGGGAGGGAGAAACCTAAGATAGAGGGAGAGGGAGAGAGGTTGGGAGGGAGACACCTGAGAGAGAAGGAGAGGGAGAAAAAGTGGGAGATAGGGGGTGGGAAGGAGATACCTAAGAGAGTAGGAGAGAGAGGGAGTGAGAGGTAGAGGGATGGGAGAGACAC